>JAMKCH010081790.1:0-12928 GCA_023653785.1 Ophioderma brevispina
CACTTCAGCCATGCAAGTGAATGGGATTTGTATTGAAACTTGGTCCCAAGCTGATTTTGTCCCATTGTGCAAAAACAATGATTAATCGGTTATCCATGAATAAATTACCTATCATTGGAAAGAGGGGATTTGTGGCTTTAAGAAGGCACTAGTTAATTTTGGAATAATTTTACACAATTACCACAAAAATTGGGAAGAAGTTTTGTTGCGCTTTGTTGTATAGTGAGTTTTTGTTTATTTAATTTCTAGGGGAGGGGGTTTCCAGCAGATTCCCCTATGCACGGATGGAAGTGCGGAGTACGTTATGGAGTGAAGTGTTAATAATACATGTTATTTGGTAAAGAGGAAGCAGAGAAAATGTATGAAACCAAGAACAGTACTTCCTGTACGTCGACGGTACAACTGCCGATTCCAGAAAAAATGCGGGCTATTTTTCTAAACACAGCGACTACAATGTGAATGGAATCCAAATTATTGAACTTTAACAAATATATCGTTATTTCTGTGCCCCATTTGTCACGAGTCGTGAAACTGGTCTTTATATAGACGCGCATATTTCAAATCAGGAAAATATATATCATCTTGATGAAAACGACAAAAATGTAATATACAATCCCAGGTAGGATTATAGTTGAATTTTTTTTCAAAATTCATCCACCCACGTTGAGAAAATTACTCCAAAAATCACTTCTGCATTTTTTTTTATTACAAGAACAAACATACAAAAAGACATATCATATACATCACAAAGAACTGTGATAGCCTATATGGATATATTACAGTATATATCTGAAAGGTCATTAACATTAGAAAGCTGTTCATAAACACTAGAAAGCTGATGTACATTAATATACTTCAATGGAAAAGGATGCTTTATCTTCATATAGAGCACGCAGTAAACGTATATTTACAAGCCAAGTTATCTAAAATAAACTTTTACTTTTGATTTCATGAAGCGAGACATATCACTATCACCCCTGTAGGTATCTTGAATACGTACTTCTGGGAAGCGGATCAATTTTTAGAAGCATGAGGAAACTGGGGTATCCAGAGACAACCCACGAGAGCGAGCGTGGATCTGAAACGTAATGTCAAGTGAAGTCACGGCCCGACCAGGGGATCCCTTATCTCATTGGTAAGGTGGGGTGTAGAGAAAGAGAGATCGCACCTTAGCCAACTCGCATCCCATCTATGTAGCAGGAAAGACTAAGCCTATTATGTACCTTTGCAAAATTATCTCCAAAATGGAACTTTTAGTACACTTGTGTTACACAGAGTATTTACACGCATCTTGCTAAGAGGGCCTGGAATTGAACCCTGAGGCATTACAAAAATGCCAATTGTCTTCTGTAACATAACAGAAAAGGACGCGGACTTCAACATGTTAGGGTCAAGGCGACATTAAAAGTATCTCTACAGAAGGTTCGAGAATAACGTGGAAGAAATGCTTGCTAATTATGTCTTTCCAGAATATTTCATGTCGTCGCGTATGAACAGGAAAATCTGATCTGTCTTGGGACAATCCGCAAAAGAAACGATGTTAATTGGTTTAGAAGTACACTACTAAATACACCATTCTGTATGCACCGAGTTAATAAAAAGAAGTAGAAATTAGTAAGCAGGGTTCATATACACCCATAGCAAGCACATACATACAAACGCACATATATACGAGGTGTCAAACAAATCTCTAATCCCTATTTTTCACAACTTTTTAATATATGCAAATTTAAATATGTTGTTGACATATATTATTTTGAAGGAGAATTCGATATCGACATTTTAATCCTGCCAGTTTAACCTAATATACATATGACTAATTACTCGCAAATTACATGCCTATCTTTAATTACATATTAGCATAAGCCATGTGAGAACCACACTGGTGTAACGTGAAATTTAATATCTCCACCTCAGCAAAAAAGAAAAGTCCCCTGAATACTTTTTTTGAGGAACTCGAAAGTATTAACTTATTTTTATTATTCAAAAACTGAAGGATGCGCAAATTTCTTACGCACACAATGACAATTACTTTTGCCCGATAGACTCGTTTTTACCATTAAATCGTCCATTTTATTAATTTCATGCAAGAAAAAAAGTTGCACTTTTTTCTGCAAATTCAATTTCACACATAAAAGTGCAAAGGTCTCATTGCTTTCTGGTCCTGCAAAACACATTTATTGGCTCCTTTTCAAAAGCTTATCAACTCATAAGAAGCAAACTGTTCAATGTTCAATATGGGTAGGTCCACACCTTCTCAAGACTTCAAGACCCTTTTGGCGCTACTGTTGACCAAAGTGCGTATACGATGCTTCTAAGTTGGCCCAAGCCCGTTGCAATAAATATATGCGCTACAAAAGCCTGCAAATATGTGTTGTGTGTAATTTTCCTGTCGGCTTTCATTCTTGATGTCATCCAACGATGGGTTTTTCATTTTTATGTAAATTGCCATTTTCAATTTCCTTTAAAAGTATGGTGCTATCCTCTGAATTTACTACACAAAAACATTACCTGACAGTTTTTCTCCGTGTTTCATCCTTGTTAACCATTGACATGTCCCCCCTGCCTCACTGTTGTAATGCCGAGGTCGACCACTTCTTGTGAAGATCCTTTACATCCCTGTCTGCCGAAACTTCACTCTCAATTTCCGGATAGCCTTTGGCGTTACTCCTAATCTTCTTGCCACCTCTTTTACAGGTACACATTCGGTCTAGAAAGGTATAGCTCGCCCTCTTTCAAAGTTTTTTTATGCGCGGAATCTTTTAACCTAACCATACAGCAACAGCAATATGCACCCAACACAGATAACCGATGACATAACGTTTTCCTTATTACCGGGTTCTTAGCTGGGACCCAAAGAATTCCCATAAAAGAGATTATGTAAATCGCTACGCGCAGCCCTTTTCTTTCAATGTGAATAACTCACCGGACAGAGCAAACAGCAGTAGTATTCACGGGGGGGATGCTCAAGAAATGTGTGAATTAAATTTTTTTAAAAACCGTACACACGTGGAAATCAAACTCACGTTTCAGGAAAAATATGCATTTTTTTTCCCTTGGCATGAAATGTCATAAAATGGCGATTTTCATGGTAAAAACGATTCTTTGGGCAAAGTAAATTGTAATTTGGTGCGTAAGAAATTGCGCATCCATCAGTTTCTTAATAATCCCATAAGTTCCCATAACTTCTTCGATTTTACCTTCCCCCGGTCCTCCATCTTTTTCCCTTTCTTGTTAGCGTGTATCATATGTTCTTCGCATGGGTTGTAGGTTCGTTGTCCACACCGTCCCTGAGTCCTTTTGCGGCTCTGCTCATTCAGGTACTCGGAACCAAAGCGGCAAACCCGAGATTCCAGGCCCCCCTTATTGTCTAGATTGTTCGCGATTCCCCTATACATTACTAAACTCAGCGTAACGTTCTTTGGACACAAGATACGAATTCATCTAAGCCGTTATTAAATTCAGATGAATTACGTATTATGGGTGTGATAGTTCATGACTGTTAAAAGTTTTACCTCTTTCGCGGCCCCTACCTCGCCGTCTCCCCCCCTAAACCGGTGCGCACTTCGCTTATCAGTTCAATCCCCCCTCCCCACTAAATAAAAAAAAAATCAAGTTTATTATTCCATCTTTGTTGTACACAATGCAGGGCTCATCTGGGTTGATCGAAGACCAGGAAGTGATTGTGTAAGCGCTTTACATAAAAAATACCCATGTTTAGTGCAAACTGCATTTCTACTTTGTTCTGGGTATGTAAGTTGACAGTCATATAATCAATACAAGGGCGTATCCACCTAAAACCCGCAACGGCCCACCCCGTGTTTCCGTCTAGGGTAATGGTGCTTCTTCTTCTTCGCCTCCATTAGCTGGGGCCATTTCTTGCTACTACTCCGTCTCTACGCTCCTCCCCAATGTTTTGGAATTGTGTAAAATTACAATCACAAAATAATTAAATAGGGTCCATCTAAGTTCCCCCAATGCAACCCCTCCCCCCTATATCTCCTGCAGGACCGTCGGAGATTTATCAATGGGGAACGATGGCGGAAGTTAGGATCGTTTCCCCCTGCTCTTTTTCTTCTGATTAAAAAAATTTAATCACAGTGAGAGAACTACGAAGTTTAGGCTATGTGAACTGTTATCCTTGTTAGAAATAGATCCCCCATCTTCGCACGCACCGTCACATTTTTTTATTTTGTTGTGCCATCAACCTTGTACTTGCCGGCACCTTTGTGTCGCTTTGGACCAAGTTTCATCAAGTACTATGCTAACACAATCCTATTCAATTGTTTTTCCTCCCCCCTCTCTTCTCACTCACTTCATGGAGCCTCCCTGCACGTTACATTATTTCTTTTGTGATTTTCCGCACCAGTTTGTCCTCCATGCATGTCTTTTTTTTATGGATATTGTCCCATTGTGCACAAACAATGATTAACTCGGGTTTATCCCTGAATAAATTACCGTCTATCATTGGAACGATGTCCTCTTTGTCTTTAAGAAGTGTCCCTGCGTTCTAGGTATTTGTGCCCCTTTTCCCCCCGCTTCCCCCCCCCCTTTCTTCCTTCCTTTTTATTTTTTTTGCTCGTTTTATATTATTCCCTTCTTATTGGACTGGATAGGTTTTTTGCTTTCTGCTTGAATTCTCTTAGGCTTGTTTATCTCCTTAACCATATACGGTAGTGTGTCCACCACGTCGTTGCGGCGGTCGGAGATTCGCTGGCCCGTGCGGCACGTCCGGTTCTGGCGACCGTGTTCCTCCTCCCTGTCTTTGTTCCCGCTTTCCGCCGCGCCCCTGTTCTGCCCCCCCGCCCCGAGTCCTTCCTCTACCTTCGCCTTAGTCGCCCAGCTGCCATCTATCTCAAGAAAAAATGCGGGCGATGGTGGCTAAACACAGCGACGACAAATGGGAAGGGATCCAAAATTAGGTGAACTGTAACAAAGAGAGCGGTTATTTCTGTGCCCATTGGGCCCAAGCTTAGTCCGTGGGAAACTGGTCTTTATATTAGACCGCATATTTCAAATCAGGACAATATTATCATCTTGAGAAAACGCAAAAAAGTATATACACACCCAGGGTAGGAGTTTTAGTTTTAATTATTTATAATTGTCCCCATTGCCTTCCACCCCCTTTTTAATCCCCCTTTTACTTGGTTACGCCCCCCTTCCTTCTTTACCTTTATTTTTGGTCCTTTCCCCTCATACCCGCACCTCGACCGACCCCACCTCCCGGCAAAATCTCCTATGCAGGCTCCCGGATGCCCCGCACGTCCAGATTGTATATCGGTCGACCCTCCTTGCACAACCTCCATAGACCCTACGTTCCGTTATCGTCGTCTCGAAGACCTTCTCGTCGTCTTCCCTGATCCTTGCCTCACGATTTCTCCCTCGACGAAAAATTGTAGTCTCTACACGGACCTAAGGGCCACGTCCCTGTCTTCCACCCCCCTCATTGGCTTCAGTCCCGTGGACAGACATGGCCTACAAGCGCGAGTTAAGTCGAGATCCTTCAAATGTAAAAGGAGCTTAATCTACATAGGAGCACGATAAACTATATTGTACAAGCCAATTATCTAAATAACCTTTTACTTTGATTTTAATGAAGCGATACTCTCACTCTCACCCCCTTCTTGTCTCTTTCAGTCCCCTTCCGTTGCCTCTGGGAAGCGGATACAATTTTAGAAGCATGAGGAAACTGGGGTAGCCAGAGACAACCCACGAAGCAGCTTGGACTGAACGTAATGTCAAGTGAAGTCACGGCCCGACAGGGGATCCCTTATCTCATTGGTAAGGTGGGGGTGTAGATAAAGAGTATCTCACTCAACACCTTCTCCCAACTCAGACATCTCATCCCCTCTAGTGTAGCAGGAAAGACTAATATTGTTCATATTAGATTAGCCTATTAATTAACCTTTGCAAAATTACCCTCTCCGAAATGGACACTTTTCAGTACCCTTGTTTTCACGTAAAAGCTCTCATCAGATTTTCTCCTGAACGTGGGATTCCGAGATTTCCCTTCCCCGCTTACTATCCTATTAGAATCACCGCAACGCGCCGTGTCCCCGTGTTTTCATTCTTTCAACACCTCCTCAGGGCCCCTGACGCGGACTTCAACATGTTAGGGTCAAGGCGAATTAAAATTCCCTCTACGAAGGTTCGAGAAAAACGTGGCAGAAATGCTTGCTAATGATGTCTTTCCCAGAATATTTGCATTCGTCGCGTATGAACCAACATCTGATCTGTCTTGGACAATACCGCAAAAATGAAACGATGTTAATTGGTTTAGAAGTAAACTACAATACACCATCTTATGCACCGAGTTAATAAAAAGAAGTAGAAATTAGTAAGCAGGGTGCATATACAACCCATACATACGCACATACATACAAACGCACATATATAATACGAGGTGTCAAACAAATCTCTAATCCCTATTTTTCACACTTTTTAATATATGCAAATTAATATGTTGTTGACATATATATTTTGAAATGCAAATGTTCGACAACGAACAAAATATTTCCATATTGAAGTTATGACGAATAAGTGAGTTTTTTTTTATTTTAAATCCATTATTTACTTTGCCCTTTGTATGATTCTCAAAGATTTTTTTGCAACAATGTTCAATTTCGATAGATACCGTGGTCTTAAAAAGACTGTTTTTTTTACTGTTTTTAGATGTTACAGTGCTTTTCTGGCCTCTACCTGGTTTCCTCAGGGATGCAGTCTTTGCCCATCGTTGCGGCAACTGCGTTGCGGACCGGATACTTGCAAAAACAGTGTTGTACTGTTGTTTAGATGATCTCGGAGGCATAGACATCACTTTGAACATTGCTCCAAAAGAAGAGGGCAGGTTGTGTTGAGATCTGGGCCACTCCGATACCATCACCACATCAACCACTTGTTGGGAAACAATTCTTACAGATAATTCTAACTTGGATATTTGTTCCTACACTGTTAGAAAATTGTTCCCGTAAATTTACGGACATTTCTCGGGCAGCAGTATCCAGACTTTTGTAGGGACATTTACAGATTTCTTGTCAATTAACGGAACTTTTGACAGTAATTTTTACAGAAATTGTCTCATATTATGGAAAAAAATGTGTATTTTAACAGAATTTTAAACAGAATTTTACGAAAAAAAGTCCGGAAATTATGCTGGCCAGAAATTTTTTGAATCTTTTTTCCGTAATTAACATTTTGTATGTTTTTTTGTTTTTTTATTTTTATTGTTTTTCTAACATTTACGGAAAATCTTGTTTTCTAATTTACGGAAATTTTTAACAGTTACAGAAGTATTATATGGAATTGTAACCTTACTTATCTTTGATTTATAGGCTAAAAATGCCTTTTCACATTTTTTAATTCTCTTGCGCTTACCCTTTACTTTACGACAATCTGTTTGGAATGTCAAAGTCCCGCAAGGTAGAGTCAACTCCTGGTCTATATCTTAAATGGAATGTGGGAGGCGTGGCCTAGTGTCAGGGTGCTTTTCTGGTTGCTCAAATACCCCGGGTTCGAATCCCGGTGGGGACATTTGCTGGGATTTATTCGGGTACTCACTTCTGGATTTGATCGGTATACCTCTATTGATTAAAATCAGAATACAGCTCCTCCATGGTTCACTGGATGGGCAAATGATCAGAAAGCACCCCGTCCTTCGGAGTGTATGTAAATTGTCGTTCCCGTATACAGAGATCCACGATTGGTACATGATATCGCAGCCAGTTTCGACTAAGATTAGGGTGAAAAACCCCCTGACTGTTCCCTATCCGCCCCAGCCTCAAAATGAGTCATCAGGAGCGTCCCGCCTCATGGAAAGTACAACCCCGGATCAGCTTACACAGCTTAACTAATCCTGACACCTAAATCCATTAAAGGGCCATTCGCCTTTAAAAGTTTTCAAGTTTGGTCTCCAAATTGACGAAATATCAACATTAAAAGGAATTCCTGAAAATATTGAAAATCGAAACTTTAATATCTCAGAACACCGAACAATGCATGGGTGATCTTAAAAATATATCCGATTTTTAGTATTATTGCCTAACGTTAACACTAAGTAACGTATCTGTCGAAACGTATCTGTCGGGCCTATTTCTTAGTCGTGCTTTCTGATGAAAAGTATGTATGCTTCACCGACTTAGTCGCTATACTTATCAGGTATTACCTTCATACAAAAGCAGGGGTGGTATTCGACTTTATGTATCACGCCATACTGCAAGAGCGTAGGCAGGAGGGAGGGGGGGTAGCGGATCTGTCGCGGTTTAACGTAACAGGAGGGATTTTTTTTTTTTTAATAAATTGTTCAATTCCAGTTTTTAAATCAGATTTTTATGCAAAACATGTATAATATAACTTGACATCTTCTCGATTTATCACTATGGAACATAGGTATTCCTTATTTTTTAGCATGTTGTAGCCATTCGAATTTAGCGTAGCGGTATTCTGTTTGCAATATTGGCGCCATCCTCATAGAACTTTGAAACTTTAATAATCCACTATTATCATGTTTTGAAACTTAACAATTCGTGCATAATAGAGTCTGATAAAAATGCCATGCAATCTGTATATGCTTCCTTGTGTAACGAGCAGGGCCACATTTTAAGAACGGATTTGGGCTGGCGACATGGCGAAACGCAAGAATTATGCATCTTTATCCTTATTGCTTGATACTTTCGCATCCGGTTACAACATCAAGTCCGGATCTTTTGAAAACATAACTCCTAATTATAATTTATATTCATAAACATTCATTCTTAAGGCCAAACAAGCTTTAAGACTTGTGGCATGACTGGTGCGACACTAAAAACGCTTTTTGAACACTTTATTCGGAGAATGTCGCTACAATGGCTCACACGAACGAACGAATGTTAGTGGAATACACACAATTGTTCATGAACCGTTCGCTTGTGACAAGATTTAGCTTTCTTAGGCATTCTACCTACGGTCGCTTGCACTGGCCAGTAATTTAATCGGCGTTGGGATAACTCCAGAGGGTCACTGATTTCGATTGCTGTACTTGGTTATGTAGGGCAGATTATTCCTCCGTGCCTCCATCTTGGATTTTGTGTATTGGCCCAACCTCCGATCATGTTCCTCTACGTCGCTCACTTGGCAGTAATGTTAAAATTTAGTCGACGTTGGTGGATTCTAGAAGGAAGGCATGACCTCACGGAATTCGACTCTGGACTTTGGTGATGTAGGGCAAAGGACTCCTCCTTGCACTCGCTCTGTGGATTTTGTAATTAGCCATCACGCGATCAATGTTACTAATTCTAGAGTTCTGGTACGTCCAGACCGACCAGCATTGATGTCCCGCACTGTTCCATGCTCTCGAGACCCGCATTGTGCCATGCTCTCGAGACTTAACACAAAGGTCAAGGATTACTTCTCGGCGTGCTTACTCTTGGACATCTCTATGAAAATCTCCTTTGTGGGCTGTGCAATTGTTAATAAAACTCTCTGCGGAACAGTAAACTGTACCACCACTGTGGATACTCAAGAGCAACTAAAGATATTCACGGGTTGTATCAATACTGACCTTTAAAGAAGTCCTTATAATACGTCATGTGAATAAGTGCGAGGCTCGTGGTTTAATACGTCCGCACTGTCGTTTCCTTTTGCAAGGATAGTTAAAGAAATGCTTAGGTCCTTATGCACAAAAAGTTAGACCTGGTTTAAGTCAAAATTATTTTTGCTTCAAATGATAGTTATTCCCACTTTCTTCGTAAGTAACTAGCAAATTGAAATTTTAAATGCAAATTTCAAAATAAATACCATGTACCTCGTGTCAGTGTAAAGGCAAATGTCTTTTCTGTGTAGGACCAATTAAACTAGACCGGGTCTAAAGTTAGACCTGTTCTAACTCTTTTGTGCAAACGGACCATAGATTCGAAGAGAGTCAAAACAAACTTTCAAGGAATGGACAACTTGAAAAGCTGTTATCTTTGTTGGATGTAGCCCCAACTCAACAGCCTTGAACCGATTAAAATTTCTTTTTTCTATACATGAAAGCTTTAAGACTATTACATCATGTTTGTTTCCAGTAGGTATCCCAAAAATTATGACCGTAGATTCAAGATTTCACGATTCCAAGATTCAATTTATTCACATAACATATCGTACGTGACAGAATGTATAATACAGTAATATTCTATAATAATACATCATACATGAGGTATCAATTTATATCCTGTCGAAGATGAACAGGTGCGGAATATGATTTGCTAGGACCAGTAATGGACAACCCGAAGGGCTTATTTTATAGCTGGCCTGTAATCCATAAAGTAAAGTAGCTAACGGTATCTTATAAAAATAAAACACATTTTCCTTCGTGAATTCATTTAATAAAAACGAAATGCGGTTTAAAATGGCTCAAATCAAATTTGCCTTTGTCCAACTGGACAACACATGCCCTTGTTATTGTCAATCTGCAAGCCTAGGTCCTTGTTTCTTTGAAATTGTAAAAAAAAAAACGAATCTAAAACACAAGTTTCCAAAAATGAAGTAATTTGAACCGCGATCCTTTCTTACGCTGAAAGAAGGAGTGAGGTTATCTATGAAATTTGTCTATTTTTTGCGTGAAGTGAGGGGGGGGGGACAGGGTATTAGAAGATAAAGGGGGGTAACAAAATGTAATGATAATAAAATAAGGGGAAAGGGAAAAAATAGTTAAGGCAGAGCGCCAAAAGAAGTACAGAGAGGGGGGGGAGAGGTAAAAGAGTCGAAGGCAAAAGAGAAAAAAAGGAAGCAGGGGAGAAGAGGGGGAAGAAGGGAAAAAGTAAAGGAAAGGGCGACAAAACCAAGAGGCGATAGCGATAGAAACCAGGGGCCAGGCTTTTTCTTATTATTATCATCACAAACAGTACATCTTTTTTACCCCGTGAACATTTTCGGTATCATTTTAACTGTTTTTCCCGATTTTTTCCCAATATTGGGCATTCCGTCAAACTAAGCAGCCGTGATTGCAACATAATGTAATGACATTATATGAATCGATATGAGCTGAGTTGTTGTTAACATACCTATTTTACAAATGTCAGCAAATGCTGACAAAATTCAGCTGTAAACTTGTCACCTTGGGTGCAATACGATGTGTGATAATTCATCATTCACGCAAAGCACTTCACTTAACAGTGAATTACAGGGAATGTAGTATCCAAACCAATAACTGAATTGTTCCACATTTATTACAATTGTCCACATTATCTCCTGGCGGTGGGAATGATGCATAAAAACAACAACAAAAAAACCAAATTCAACCTATCTCAGGTTTTGCTACTTTCAGTATGTATTAATTAATCCATTATTTTGATGACATAACCATGTAGTTTTAATCACATTTGGTATTATAGAACAAATGCCTTTAATGTCACACAATTCCTTACCCAGACGGGATTTCAGACAAGTAATACTCTTGTTTCTTTTCTGGATGTGTGAACA
This sequence comes from Ophioderma brevispina, assembly GCA_023653785.1. Classification (NCBI taxonomy): domain Eukaryota; kingdom Metazoa; phylum Echinodermata; class Ophiuroidea; order Amphilepidida; family Ophiodermatidae; genus Ophioderma; species Ophioderma brevispina. The sequence continues at coordinate 11,437 of JAMKCH010081790.1, forward strand.
AGTATGATTATACCCTTATACTACATTGCTTGGAACCAATACAAATGGGTAATACCATGTTTTTGATATAGAACACAGTTGCGGGTCTGTAGTGTAAACTACATCGCTTAATGTGGAGCTCGAATATGCTACAGCAGGTACCTTATTACTGAATTTCCAGCACTATACCATTTCGGTTTTGGCCACAAGTAATACCGTCTATACTGAAAATCGAAGTAAACTCTTTTCAAGGTGTCATATAATACAGTGTCCCGTGTGACTGAGTGTCCTACCGCCCATTTGTCTAATTGTGTTTCTCCTTGAGTGCTGTATGCATCATTTTTTCAGCACTGTACCCAAATGGCCCTTCTACAAGGCACGGTTTATTCCGTACATGTTTCTATGATGCTATACACTCTCTCATGGGGAACACTCAGTTTCTTTACACCGGTAAACTAAAAGGAGGTATTATAACAGTACTCACACTTCCCCGTTCTAATTTGCGCCTCCAAACGGGAAATTCTTGATTAGTCAGTTAACCGCTTGGTTTTTTTTTTTTTAAATGGAGTGGCTTTCCCACCTGCAACTTTTGATTTTCCCTTCATATGCCTACAGTCTCGCCATGAGGATTACTTTTGATGTGTATTTAGAGACAGGCATAATGCCAGCTCATAGCTCTGTATAGATTTAGTATATTTTCAAATTGTTTAGTAACCTGTGTCAATTCCCTTTTAAAGTTTTTCATAAGGAACCAAATATTGTGCGAGAGAGAGAAATAAAAAATGTTATCAATGAAATGAATTAGTACAAAAATATCAATTTCTTAGTACCTTGTAATTTTTTGTGTAATTAAACTGGAATATAATAGGATTAATAACACCTTTCCCAGTTTGCGCGTATTACAACGAGATCACGCATTCAGGCTTTTAGAATAGCCTTTGCTCTCGAAATCAAAAAAAATGGAACTTCAGCTCATTTTTTTTTTTTTTTTAAAAGAGTGCCTGCAGAGCTCATCTAAAATTAAGAATTTCCACTCAAAAACCTTTTTCAATTCCATGCTGAAAACCGATCTTTCAGTAGAAATTTGATCATTAAGAGGAAAAATTTGATCCCAAAAAGAGTCTTCGAAAGGTGGTCTTTTTAATCCTTTCAGAGTGGGCCCTGTAGTCATTCTTTTAGGCATGGACATTCGCTCAGGGGTAGAGTGGGAATAGAAGGCTTAACTCTGTATGGTATTTCTCGGATCATTCCCAATAAAACCCGTTGATCGACAACATATAATGCTTACTATTGGAATTTTTTGGTTGTTGTGTAACTAGGATTCTTTTTGTTAATTTGGAATGCACTGATTCCGGTGTAATTTTTAATTCTTACAGCAGCTTTCTGTTAACAACGAGTGGTGTGTTAGGACCAGCTTTAAATAACCTCAGTAATCATGAAGTCTATCACATAATGTGTTCTCAATCGTTGTTTTCAGTGTCACCTCAAACCTCAACCAAGATTTTAATTTTCA
>JAMKCH010081791.1:0-16802 GCA_023653785.1 Ophioderma brevispina
GTTTTAGACAATGGAATTAGATTATCTGGATATTAGACGAAATGATATAAGACGACGATGGCAATTCCCCGGTACAGCAGGGATGCCAAATAAATCCGACCCCCCCCCCCCGAGCTCGGCAACCTCCAAACTCCCAACTCTAGTATTGAACACGATGTTCTTAAACCCCCTGGCCCAAATCGAGCAAGTCGTGTCCCTGTTCTAATAATGGTAATGTGTCGTTGGTGTTCCTACTTTAAACAGACTCTGTAACGTGCTTTTTATTAAGGACAGTGTCAACACGGTTTGCTTTGTTTTAAACGAATTCTGATTTTTGCACCATGTTAAACATCAAACTGTGTTCATAGTTACCAACAAAGGTATCCACTGCAGACAATCTGAGCTGTATTTTTTGCCGATTTAAAACCGCTATTTTGACCTTAAAGTCACAAAAACCGCGTTGGTCTAAAACGGCGGATGTAGCACATTCACGCCGTTAGGCGCAAGCGCACCATCGCGTCGCGCGATGAATTTTTGCTGCGTAATTAAGCGTCCGCGTGTTTTAATGTACGTTGCGCGAAACGATCGTGGGAAACGAAACATAATATTTGAAAAATGTAAACAAAGCGGGGGCCACTTTTAGACAGATAAATTTCAAATTTCTTCTAATTTCTGGAGTTAAGACAAAATATGTTGATTAAATAGTGCATAAAGATGGATTTTCATCACTTGGCACAACATACTCAATTTTGAAGTTCAAGATAAAGTTATTGAGAAAAGAGACAGCTTAAAATGGCGTGAAAAGTCACTTTTTACTAAAACACGGATTTCTCAATGCTTCAATTTTCGCAAAATTTGGCAAATTTTCAGACAAGCTACTCCAAATATACCGAAGTAAAAGGTAAGGTTTAATTTCTCGATAGCAATCGGTCTTCTCTAGGGACGGTTTTTCTCAATTTTCCAGTTTTTCAATTATAACTAAAGATAATCTACAATCATATACTTCACATTTCGGAAAAGAAAAGTAAAAATCCCTTCTACATTTTTAACATTTTTCCTTATTTTCGAAAAGTAAGCTCTATTTTAAAAAATGAGAAAAAAACCGTCCCTAGACAAATTTGTCTGTTCTAAAAAAATAACATAAGAAATCATGAAAATTCAAGTGTTTTTGTTATGCTGTATGAAATTTTGGGGCAAAATAGTGTTTTTTTTCGTTATTTTCTCAAAATACGGAAAGTTTTACTTTAATCTGATGCCATCATCGGGTTAATAGTCCAAATTTTATGCTAGAAATGTATACTTTACATACAATAATCAAATATTTGCAAAGTTACAAACCAAAATAGATACTCGGAAAACTCAAGGTTCACCACTGCCCTTATTGAGAGATGGGTCTTGGTTAGGAGGTATTTTTGTGTGTCCCCTCAACGTGAGTTCCGTCTATTAAAAAAAATGCTTTGGTTCATTCGGCCGTCTTTGCAGACACACGACAAGCCCATGCACGCACGCAAAAAGATATTTACACATGGCAACTGTTTTGATTTAAACACCATAGAATATAGAGAATATAGAAACTAAGCACTGGTGTGATTGCAATAGCTAGTCCTACTATAATTACACGCAATAACAAGTATTCACTAATGTTGAGAGCTCTTAATATAGGAGCTAATAATGATAAAACTATAGACATGTTAGCAGCATTTGCTAATATGAACCCAGAGAACATCGAAAAAATCATCAAAATTTCATATTTTTTTTTTTTTAATACAACAATTTCAGGGGCTGGTCCAGGATTTGAAAAAGTCAAAATCCCGGGGGGGGCTGAAAGGCGGGATCGGTCAGGGGTAGTAGAGTTATGGGGAGCACCGGGACGCACAATCTCGCGAACACCTATTTGAGCCGATTTTAACCAATTTCTTACCAAAAAAACACCCCTAGACCCCCAATCCTCCAAGCTAAATTTGCAAAATTCATCTGACAATCTGACATTTTAGCCTAAAGTACAGCCTAGTGGTTGGTAAAAATTAACACTGAATACACCAGCTTAAAAATCAATTGCCCACAGGAATGGATGAAAAAATAATGTGGGAGTATGAAAAACTATTCTGTATTACAATAAGAACAACAAAAGTTAAATAACAACAAGTCTATCTATGGATCTCTCGCATGATTCAATATTACCCTGGAGGTTGCTCATTGCAATCTCTTGCCCCTTCTGAATACCTTTTTTCAGCTTCATCACGAATTCTTTCTCTCTCTCGGTAGATAACTCTTTGCGTATCCTTTTACGAATTTGTGATGTGATCACGATAACTTCTATTTCCCGACTAATACCAAATTCCTCATCGCTTATTTTCCCATCCGTTAACCCCCCCCCCAAAAAAAGGCTTGGATACAAGATAATTTACGGATGATAATTTTGACAAGGCAACAATTTATTCGTTCAGTTTTTCACATTTCCTTCAAAAAGCTTGCTTATTGTTGAGTTACAATACCAATGACCCCTGTTGAGATTGGCGACACAACCGAGAGGGAGGGCGTTAGAGCGCAAATAATTGAGCAAGGGCTTATTGTAGCAGCTGTACTACTAGCAACTGCAGTCAATAAGATTTAAAATAGTAATAACAAAAAAATATGTCATTTTAATATAGGGACATAGAAAACAATTACAATAGTTAATGAACCGGTGAAACTTCAACCGTGGATCCACAAAACCAAACTAAAAATCAAAAACGTATTGAGCAGAGGAAAAAGGTTGGCCCGATGGAATCCGGCCAAAATAAAAAAAAAAACAAGTTAGAACCTGTGCAGCAGGCGCCTATTTTGAATGACTCACATGCACCGCAAGTGCAGGACACAATATTGAGATTATAGGAGTTATATGTATTGTGGTGGAATTATTGTTGGTCTTGTATATGTTAACCCGCGGTGGTGCCAAGTGCCTGAACAAATGCCCGCACAGTGTCCACACAAATACTGAACAAGGGCCTTCACAAGTGTGCTGAGGAATTCCGCATCTCAAACGCCTGTGGGCGATCCTTTTGATATGACATAGAAAATTTAAAAAAACTATTTCTTGATTATAGGATGTGAACACAATTGTCAATGGTGCTTACAACTCAGCAGTTCTGGTGGAATTATGGTGACAAACTCAGTGCTTGATAAAAAGATCTCCAAGGTGAAGCTAGCTGATTTGGGTCAATTCAATCTCAAAGATGCATGATGTTAATAGGTAATATATACCATACGAATGATGACTAAACAAGCTCTTATCAAACAAGGCACTCCAAAATACCGAGGTAAATGTAGGTTTCACTTTCCTACCGATATCAATCGTCTTTCTCTAGCGGTTTTCTCTCAATTTTTCATTTTTCGATTTCTACCTAAAGAATTTCTCCAATATAACTCAAATTTCGGAAAAGAAAATAAAATCACACGTTTTACATTTTTCTTATATTTCGAAAAGTAGGCTCTATTTTTACAAATGAAAAACCGTTCCTATACAAATTGTCTTGTTTCTAAAAAATAACATAAGAAATCATGAAAATTCAAATTGTTTTTGTTATGCTGTCTGAAAATTTTGGGGCAAAATCGTGTTTTTTTTAGTATTTTCCCTTTCTCAAAATACACGGAAAGTTTTACTTTAATCTGGTGCCACCATCGGATTCATCGCCAAATTTTTCTTTCAGAATTGCCACTTTTCATACATCATCAAATAGTTGCAAGTTAACCAACCAAAATAGAGACTCGAAACTCGAAGGTTCCACGGCCCTTAATTGAGAGCTGGGTCTGGTTGGGAGGTATTTTTTGTGTGTCCCCGTCAACTAGTTTCCGTCTATTAAAAAAAATGCTTTGGTTCCTTCGGGCCGGTTCTTTGCAGACTCAACGGACAAGCACCCCTGCACGCACGCTCAAAAGATATTTACACATGGCAACTGTTTTTGATTTAACCCCATAGATATAGGAATATAGAAACTATCACGTTGTGATTGCCATGCTATCCTACTATAATTACCGCAATAACAATTATCATAATGTTTGAGAGCTCCTCTTTAATATAGGAGCTAATATGATAAAACTGAGACATTTTAGCAGCAATTTGCTGATCTAAACCAGATAACATCGCAAAATCATCAAAATCATATGTTAATGTTTTATTGTGTTACTGGCATCGATGGCGGAGCCAGATTTGAAAATGCAAAATTTCCCGGGGGGCAGCTGAAAGGCTGTATCTGGTCAGTATAGAGTATAATGGGGGCACCGGGACATAAACAATCTCCTCGCGAAACCCCTATTTGAGCCGAATTAACCATTTCTTCTTCTTACCCCAAAAACACCCCTAGAACCCCAATCCTCCAAGCTCTATTTCGCAAATCAATCTGTCAATCTACATTGAGCCAAAATTACAAGGCTAGTGGGTCTTGTAAAAATAACACTGAATACCCCCAGCTTAAAATGCATTGCCACAGGAATGGGATGAAAAAAATAATGTGGGAGCTATAAAAACTATCAATAATTGTATTACAATAGACACAAACAAAGTTAAATTAACACAAGCAGGCCTTTACTGGATGTGTGCTATTGCAGTTCTTTCTCTTTCCTCTCATTCTCATTACTTCACTCACCCTTTCTTTTCCTCATGTGCAATCTCTTGGCCCCTTCAAATAACCTTTTTTTTTTCAAGCTTCATCACGATTTCTTTCTCTCTCTCGGTATATAACTCTTTGCGTATCCTTTTACAATTTGTGATTTTGATCACATAACCTTCTATTTTCCCGACTAATACCCCAATTCTCATCGCTTCTTTTCCCCATCCGTTAACGCTTTGGATACAAGATCATTTACGGATGATAAAATTTTGACAAGCCAACAAATTTGATTCGTTATGTTTTCACATTTCCTTCAAAAAGCTTGCTATGGTTGAGCTTACAATACCATGACAACCTGTTGGAGATTGCGACAACAACCGAGAGGGATGGCATAGAGCGCCATGAAATTGTATCAAGGCTTTATTGTCGCACTTACTACTAGCAACTGCAGTCAATAAAAGATTAAACTAGTATTAAACACAAATTCTGTCATTTTAATATATGGACATAGGAAACAATACAATAGTTATGAACGGTAGAACTTAAACCGTGGAATCCACCAAACCAAAAACCTAAACAAAAAAATCAAACGTATTGACAAAGGAAAACAGTGGCCGAATGGAAGTCGGCAAAATAAAAAAAAAAAAGTTAGAACCTGTGCAGCAGGCGCCTATTTTGAATGACTCGCCTGGACAGCAAGTGCAGGACACAAATTATTGGTATTATAGGAGGTAATTTTTGCTGGTGGAATTATTGTTGTTCTTGTATATTTTTACCCAGCGTGGTGCACCAGTGCCTGCACAATGCCCGCACAAGTGCCACACACAATACTGTCACAGTGCTTTCACACGTGCCTGCTGCAGGAATTCCCCATCTCAAACGCCTGTGGGCGATCCTTTTGATATGACATGAAAAATTTAAAAAAAATCTTTCTTATATTATATGGATGTGAATACAATTATCAATGGTGCTTACCACTGGGAGCAGTTCTTTGTGGACTTATGTTGACAAACTCAATGCTTACTAAAAAGTTTCTCAAGGTGAGCCAGCTGATTTGGTCAATTCATCTCAAGATAGCATGATTTTAATAGGTAAATATACATATCAATATGACTAAACAAGCTCTTTAAACAAGCATTCTATACCGCCAAATATAAATGTCAATCCACCGCCTTAAAAAAAAAATACAACTATAATATATGGCATCTGCAATAGAATGTGGTTGGAGGTGCACTAACAAATGCTCTGTGCATTCTCTGGCAGTAATTTCTTTTTCAGTCAACTAAGTGGAAATCGGCAGAACGCAACGACATATATGGCAATTGGCAAATTACAATACGAAGCGGGATATTTGGAATGAACCGTCCTTGGAACGCATTGATTTTGAATCAAAAATTAAAGGAACAAGGACATTCAGAACAGACATTTCAAAATGTTCCTAGAGGAATGCAAAAATATATTTATTAACTGGTGACAAACTTTAAATGTCTCCCGAGCCGCAGTTATCAGATATTTCTACATAAGAATGGTTTAAAAATCAAACACTGAGCTGGCTAATTGTGGTGTTGGATTAATGATTACTGGGATATTTTAAACTTACAGATTATTTAGTTCACTCCAAACATCTTCCATTCTTCATCCTCTTTTTTTAAGCGTTGATTCGCCGGGCAAATTGATAAAGTGCAAGATACGCCTGTTTTCAATATCACCGCTGGTACAATAAGATCAAATAATTTTGTAAGATAAGATCATTATATGATGTATTTATTTGTCGGGGGAAAAAAACCCCAGATGATACTCCTTCACCCTTATCTCTTCACGTTTTTTAATTATCCTTGAAACATTAACTTAGCTCTGCATACTATCTCCCTAGGTATTTTTGGAGGTTTATCGCCAGTAACAATAGTTACAGGGGGGAAGAAAGTGTAGATGTGTTTAATGGGGTCTATTATAAAATTGGACAACTTTAAAGTCTGTTAGTATCTTTCTTAAAGACTTGGAAGATTTTCCATGAATTTTGTGTTTATCAATGTACAGACGTATATTGCTTAAAACATCGCTACTCTTTTTTGTTAGTATTTTATATAACCCTAATTTCGTGAGCCTTTCCATATTATTCATAAACTGTTTTTCACCCCCAGGCTTAAATTCAACTTTTTGATGGTTTTTAAAATATTCAACATTTGGCATTGGTCATAAGCTTCATCCCTATTAGCAAGACGCCCACCTTTAGGACAGACGAAATAAGTTTCATCATGGATTTCCATTGAAATTTTTTGTTTGAGGACAAATATCGTCTCTGTCATCCCCAGCATTTCTTTTATTACTATTTTCTTTTTATGTTTTTTAAGTTTTTGAGTTTTATTGATTTTTTAGTTTTTTTAATTTTGTTGTAGTTTAATAATATCCATAGTCAATAAAATTTATCTCCATTTATATATAACAAAACATTCTTCAATGAACGAACTTCCAAAATTTATGACCATGGATACAGTCCCAAGGGTTTTATTGGCGGGGCATTGCTGCTATACAAAGCCTAGCCATCACTGCGGGTTTCTGAACAGGTGGCAAAGATTGGTTAAAAAAACAGCCAGGTGGCAAAATATATTTACCCACCCGCTCCAAAATATGTACCATACCTACATTCGACGTCGAACATTGCCATTTCCCAATCAAACATCAGCGGATAATACTGTTTTCTCCTCATACGTGTCCCAATTGGTAGGTCCAAAAGACGCAAAATATATAATTAATGCTTTGACCGAATAGTATCGCATCTCGTTATAGGAAGCGGAAACCATTACTTCGAAGGAATGATAAAGAGGTTGCAGATGCTTTTCTAAAATTTTACAAGCTGTTGACCACTGAAATGGCCTAATTTATTACAAGTTGACCCTGGTCGCGAATTCATGGGAAGGGTAAACAAATTAAATGACTCACAATCACTGTGTGAAATAAGAAGAGGTACAAGGGTCCTACCAGAGCGCAAGGAATTGTTGAAAGATTTAATCGAATATTAGCCGAACTTTTGTTGATCATCATATGCTCAAGAACTATTGTTGGAGGCAAGAGGAGAAAAAATGTTTAGATCTTCAGAATGGGCTGTCCTTCTATACCAGATGTTGTCAACGCGTTGAATGATGACCCCCTCGGCTAATGGGAATGAAGCCTTCGGAAGCCAATAAAAATAACACTGTAACGGTGCATCATCGGCACTACCAAGACAATGAATGAAAAGCGATCACCACCCAATGTTGGGGTACTTTATTTATCAACCAGGTTAATTAGAAGGCGGAGAGCGAAGAAGAGCAACGGATCCAATATTGTCTTTGGATAATCTATAGAATAGAGCGTGCTGTTATGAAGCAAGGTGAACCTAATTTTGTATTAATCTGACATAGTGTAAAAAAGAGGGTTTGTAAAACGCGAAGAAATACTCGTTTTACCACACCGAACACAGAATTACCTCCTGATGGTGTCTGCTACCAGGTGGCAAAATGAACCACAACGCAGCTGTATGAATCCCATCATTCATATCAAACGTTTGGAGTCAAGAGTTTGGAGGACAGAGAAATTTTTGTCTACCTAAAATCCATATAGCTGATGGTGTCGATACTCCTTAACATATTCATCCATGATAGAGACGGTTTATTACCCAATGTTTTTTTGTAGTTTTAAAGTATTGTTTTTTAACAACTAGTTTTTAACCGCTTTGGCTTTTCGTATGTTGCCGTGCCATCATTTACAAGATGAATCTCTTGGTCTTAATCCTACATATTCCAATGATTGGCGCACCCCGCACATTCATCTTTCATCTTACCAAGCCTTTTGTTTGTATGGCTGTGTAAGTATGATCTTGGGGATAATCGCTTGTGTCATATAAATCAGGATTTTGAGCCAAATCTCTGACACGTCATCATTTTTGTTTCCATCAGAATGCATCGTATCTGTGTAAAGCAGGCATACATTATCCCCAATTGTCCCTTTCATTTGATATAGAAGAAGTCATACATCAGAAGCTTGCCTCAATCAAGAATACTCATATCCACATAACAGGTCGAGTTAAGAAACTAATCTACTTTGTACTGTGTATTCCTGCAAGATCGTTTGTCAAAGATCTTTTGTGGGCAAATATGGTTTTGCTATAAGCCTTTCGTATCTCTCATCTTCAATGTGAACGTACTAGTTAGATATCTTATACATACACGCTTTTCGTAGATTTCTCCATATTTTTTACCAAACACAGAATTATCATAAGTTTTACAGGTCTTTCCTCAAAATTATTAGAGTTGTTGCTGTTAGCTCGGTGTTTCATCCTAATAATAAGGTTCCATCCATGGACTTTGATTGAATGCAAGGACACGGTGAATTTGTTTCAACGCTTCCTAAAAACAGTACAACTGTAAATTCTGTGTGTACCACATAATTTGCGTTTGTCCTTTAATAGGCACAAGTTTCTGATTTATTGGTAATTGTTTTCCCCCAGAGTTGCCTTTGATAAGGAGATAGCCACTCTTCAAGTACTTCAATACTTTCAGGTGCCAATGGATAATTATTATGCATGTTGTGTAGTTTCTTTAGGGTATTCCAATTCAACTTCCAATATGCATCCTGTTGGAATCTGGTGGAGAGTCAAAATTGTATATTTCATCGCAACTCACCCACCGGAACTTACCTGTTGGTAAAGACTGCGACATTGCCCAGCCCATAAAGGTTTGTTTGCCATCAAATACATAATGTAGTTTGTTTGCTCTTGAGGTTAAAATTTTGGAGTAATGGGTTTTAGATTTTTGGCATATCGTTTGGATACCTGACTAATTCCAACACGGAGGCCTTTTTCAATAAAAAGAACTGTCCGTAATCTGTTAGTAAATTCCAACTGAAATGCCTGTCTTTTTTCAAAAGTGCATCCCAACTTAGTCCTGGGTATGTATAATGTGTCAGGGTCTAATTCATTTTTCTAGGTCTAAGGCAAGTTGTTCTGATGTTTTCGAAGACATCTGCTAAGAGGAGAACTCAGTTCTAAGATACAGATCATGGTAATCTCATAGATTTTCCAGCCGCAGTATGCATACATGTTGTGCATGTTGATAGTCTGCTTCGGAAATACACACGTCTGTAAGTCCACTGTAAAACTTATCATAGGGGCAGTTCATCTCGTGAAAACTATGCACCGTCATGTACTCCTAATATGGGTAGACTCCTTTTCGAAGGAGTAATTCTCGTCGGAATTGGTTAGGTTCAATTCATGTGTAATGCCGGAATCTTCTGGTTTATATTCGCATTTTATTAATTTTCAAGAGAAGTCACAAAAGTGCGCACATATCAATGACCTTAATTGACCAGAAAGATGAGATGTACTTTTCCATGTTTTGGGGAATGCATTTTTTTACTTCTGTTTTGGCTAATAGATTGCATTATCAATGTGCATCGTATCCTCTGTAGATTGTGAAAGACTACAGGAATAATTACTGTTTCGGGGATTTAGTCTGAGTTTTAAATTGCAGAGTAATGGCGCTCCACGAACTTTCCTGTTAGGATACAATGGCGCGTACTTTGTCCATGTATTCTCTCTTGGTTTCTTTGGCACCTTCCTTACCATGAGTTTGATGACACTATTAGCATGTGTGGGTAATTATTATTGTAATTTGCCACCTCCGTAAGTCATCTGTAAAGGCTGGGGGTCTTACAAAACTCTTTATTTTTTTCTCTGTTTTGCTCAGAACTTGCAGAAACATTTTTGGTGTTTAGGTCCTCTGTAAACGACGGGTTGTCCTACTGCTCCCGTCCAGATCCTCACAACAATGTACAAAAACCACAATGCGTCGTGTATTTGTGTTCGTTGGTTATTGCTCTGAGTTGGATCTAGAGTAGGCCCCATAATCTTCGTTATATCGATTCAAAATCCGCGTAGATTATGACGGGAGCGTTCACATTTGTCCGTGCCAGTTTTCCAAATTTTAGTATGGATTTTTCCGGTGAAGCATTTCTATTTATTTCTAATGGCTCGTGCACCGTTACCTCGCATTCTGTTTGTGTTGTTCGAGCAAGTCTACCATGCAGACAGCGTTTTCACAGAAGTAGATACGTTTCTTTGTGTTTTGTCTGATTCGTATAGTAAGCGGTTTCAAGTTCTTTATCCAGTGAATGTATGTTAAGTCCATCTTTCTTGGATTCTTCAATGAGCATAAATAATTCTAGGTATGTCAGAAGGTTGCTTATTTGGCAAGACATTAATTGCCAGATTATTTTTTTTCTCTACTTTTTGGATTTGAACTATGGGGTGGGGTGTCAATGTCAGAGAAATCAAGTCCATCCATTGTTGGATATTTTGAGGATCTTTCAGCATCAGCATGTTCTTTAACAGGATGTTGGCAGACCTAATGGGCCCCTCTCCGCATCAGTTATCGGCTTTGTTCTTGTCTTGATAATAGCCTGTTATTTTTTAGGCCCTTTAGGCAGTCAATATAAGACCCACCACTCAGTGGTTGGTAATTGGCGAGATTTAACCAAGGGTTTTCAATACGTTCTAAAACCCATTAGAAGACCATTCCTTTGCCAACTGTCTTTTCTGCTTTTAATGTCCTCAAATGGACCATCAAGTTTAAAATCTCACTCCTCATTAGTAATTGGAATTTGATTGTGGTAAATGGTTGGAGCATCGCGTTCTGGGCCTTTATGCATAAGTACTTTAGGACCTAATTGGGATATTTCAAACCTCCCAAAAAATTTGAAAGCTCACGTTTAGTTACAACGCTTAATTTTTGTGTTTGATCTCTTCCAAAAAGATAAGAACATCCTTTTCTGTTTATCCCGAGGGGGACATAAGTTCATAACCTTTTAAAAAAAAATTTGGAATTGTAATGTGTGTTTGTTTGAAATTCTAGAAAAGGAATTGTGTATCGTTGTGCCTTTCCCCCTAACTCCTCCATTGAGGGTGTTTGCTACGTGGTAGGCACTGCCTTTTTAGGTGTAAGACCTACAGAACGCAAAAAGTCAACACCTAATTTCTTTGAGTTGACTTTTGAGTGAATGGAATCATTTCCTTTCTTTTGGTTACCGTAAAACCCAGTTGTCATGTATAACCAACAAGCAAACCATATGAGTTACAACTGCATATTTATATACCATCATTCCAGGAAGGTTTTAAATTCTTTCAATACGTGCTTCGATATTAGAAGTAGCCATATATATAGTTTATATACTTCTTCAAATTGTTTTAATTCTTTAACATTTTAAATTTTCTTGCCACATAGCATAAATATCCCAAAACTTAGGACCACAGGCCAAAATAGGTCCATACAGGGATAGACAAGACACTAGGTGTCGAAACTGCCTGGTTACTTGAGGTCAACATTTTACATAACAATGGTAAAAAAGCCATGGAAATAAGGACCGACCAAACAGACCCCTGGCCACTGTGCTCAGTGCAGTCCCCTCAGGACCTTAATACATTTCCACTGATTGCCAGTTTTTTGCGTGTTTTATTAGACAATTTTTTAAGCAAGTTGAAGGTATATATTGTATGCATTATGCATGTGCGTTATGTTGACCACTATGTATCAAAACTATTTACCATGAAATGTGTGATATGCTGTCTACTATGTGTGATTCTTTTATATGATTAAATTGCAGATAAACATTTAGTATGTGTAGCTCTATCCACAAATAATCTTTCGCATAAAGTGGCAAGATACCATTTATTCATATAGACCATTTTTGTTTGGTGATAAAACAGTTTACTTTAAAGGAAAACAAGTATTATAGTAAAGCTAATATACAGCTGTAATTTTAAACCTGTAGTCGGAATGTAAATTAAGACACTTTATTTTAACAATGGTTGGACTTATTTAACCATGTGAAAACATACACATTTTTAAAATTCCAACAACGTCTAATAAAAGAACTAAATTTAGTGACACCATATATATACACACTCACGCACCATACACGGAAAGTGGTTTGACTTGAGGTCATTATCAAGGGGTTGAAAAAAAACGACAGTCCCATGTTATATCTTACCAATAATACGTAATTACTCACCGTTCACCAGGGCATTATAAAGTATAAAACCAGTGCCAATATACCAGTGATAAAAATCAGTTTATCCAAAAACGCTTGTTTCACCTACAAGGTCATTTTATTTTAGAACGTCTGGATTTATATGAATCACCCGCATACCAAAATGACGCCCTGTCAGAAGATAGTGACGATCTCAACAAAGGAAAAAAGGACTTGGCTTATTTTATATTTCTCCCCTGCTTATCAAAGCACAGAGTTTTTTTGGAATGAAATTATAACCGATTTGTGTGCGTCAATACAAAAAAATTCTTAATGTTGATAAGTCAGCAGAGTGTTTTGGAATGAAATTATATATCAAGTGTATATCCACACACAACTAACACTCAATCTGTGTTTGGTATAGTAATTCTTAAATGACTTTAGGCAGTTGTTTTCAAAACAGTCTAACTATGTATTGTTAATCTTAACAATGCATATTGGCTGGAATCTGATATCTAAGTAATGTCAATCTAAACGAGAATCAAAACTATAACAGCGTTGCGCTGGATTTTTTTTATAGATTGTAACAGTCCAGTTGGACGAACATGGCGAGGGAAAAATTCAGGGGCTTTGTTTTAACTCTTTTGTTAAACTTTGCAGGTGGAATACCATTGGTTTTAGTACTTAAATTAAATATTCCTGGCAAACTTGCGTGTTCAAATAATCCACGCTCGTAATTGTATAATTTGGCCTTTCTTTTTAGTTCACACCCTTTGAATTGCATTAAGGTGGTTCCCATGGGTAGCTAAAGAGTTACTACATGATCTAAAGATCATTTTTCCCATATTTGTCACATCTTAACAATTTAAAACCAAAAGAATGTGTCTTCATTTTAGATTTCCACAAGGCTTTTCCGCTCTCAGATGTCAAAAATCACCAAAATACAGGTTTTTTCATATTTTATACGTTTTGAATTTTTTCTGGGACCCTACCTCCTATTTTCATTTTTTCTGCAGATTATGAAAGCAGGTTACTCTTTCATAATTCCCTGCTGCGGGTACATAGAATACCCATAACGCAGAAATGGGCCTTTTTTCCCAAACACTATTTTAAAAACACATTTTTGGGAAAAGGCCATATCTGTTATAGTATTCGATGATACCGCAGCAAGGAAATTATAAAGAGCACACCTGCTTTTATGAATCTTGCAGAAAAATGAAAATAGGAGGTAGGGTTCACAGAAAAAATTCAAACGTAAAAAATATGAAAAACCCTGTATTTTGTGTTTTTTACATCTGAGAGCTGAAAGCTGTGAAATGTAAAGTTTTGGAATTATGAGGACACATGTCTTTGTGGGTTTAAATGTTAAGATGTGAACAACATATTGGGAAAATGATCTTTAGATCTACTTATACACTCTTAGTCCATGGAACCACCTCTAATGCGTTCTTTGTTCTCGCAACTGACTTTTCAAATTCCCTCTTTTTTATGGTTGCCATGGTATATCTATCTAAAATTTTTCTTTTAAAATAACATTCATTAGTAAGAATGCCAAGCTCTACAATATAAATAAATGAATGACACGTGTTAGATCGAATGTAGTATTTTTGAATATAGCCTGCGGGCCTTTTTTGGTATGCACGCGTTGATTGGTCAATATAATGACTTGTATTATATCTTTGCCACGCCTGATGAATGGGTCTAACAAAAGCAGTTACCAATGAATATGTGGAGTACATTGACTTGCTACTACACAACCCAAAGTATACTATGAGTAAACAAAAATAAGGTGTTTAATGATACATAATATAAACTCAACTAGTTATGATCTCAAAACAAAAATATGCTTTCAGGCAACTCCCATTTCTAATTTATGATTGGAATGAATACAATGGAAAATTAATAAATAAAAAAATGATGTAAAGTCTCTATTGTAATTTCCTAAAATAGCATCATTGTGTGCTAATATAGCCTGAACGGAATACTTTTTGGTATTAGAGACCGAGTGTAAACCATTACTAAACTATCAACATGTCTATCATCAAGGAACTTTCCAAATACTCTGCCGATGGTATATCCAACCATGAAAGTTCGAACGTATTATCCTGACTAATGTTTTACTCTTGCGACCAGTTCTCAACGCTTTAGAATCGCAGCCGAAGAAACTAAAACTAAGACATCGAAGAAAGGCCCACAACCTTTATCCAGAATGAAGAACTATTCAATCAACGTCATAATCCTCAGATTCAATCGGATCTAAGTGATATGAACGAGACAATTGCATGAGAACTAATGGATGTTCCAGATCAACTAATTCGATACACATTTCGAAACCAGACAAGTGACCAGCTGAAGAAAAGCCACGCGGAATCATATTTCAAGCACATACACTTGGAAATATAGACTGCTTTTGAAGTATTGTCGCGGGCTTCTATATTGCGCGGCAACAGCAAAAAACCAAGTGTGTTTAATACGCATGAAGTGGTTTCGGACAAACTTTTGGTGTTTATTTATGAGACGGGAGCACTACGTTACATAACGGTAGCAATGTTAATACAGAGATGGCCTACCTTGATCATATGCGGTCGCACCTACACTCAACTTGCTGAACGCATAATAAGAAATTGCAGGAATTTCTTTGCACGATGATGAAATGAGTGCTCGACTCGAAGCTGCCCATGAAGATTAATCAGGGGCATTAAAGTAGAATAGTAAAGACAAACAGGTGGCAGATCCCTTACACAGACCACAAAACTGATCCGGACGCAAATTATCAGGAGGAGGCAGCGGCCGAGGAAACCAAGATCGGTTTTGAGGATATAGACCACTATTCATAGCTGGTTGTCAACTCAGAAGCCCATGGATTTTACTGAAACTGCGGTGTATTGAATTCTTGTAGAACTGCAACAATAAAAAGGACTTTTGCCGAACCATTTACATCTATAACGTATAATTTTAATATTTGCTTCATGGTCATGATATCATTTTCAACCTTAGTCCTTATCGTGTGGTGAAATAGCTACTAGTCCACATATAATGCGTATCGATTAATTAGCACGTAAACATGTGTAGTTGCAATCTCCACAGGTGTTATTAATAGCATATTTTTCAATTGATTACAGTAGAGTACATGTGAAATTTTGGCTTTGCAGTTACTATCTAGACATTTTAGCCCTTATTTTGCGTCGCCTGTCCTAAGGCAGGAAGACACATAGAATCAACCTTTGTCACTGTTTTTGATGTCTGTGGATTGGGAAAAAGGTAACATTTGCCTATACTTCTCATACTTTGATTGATTTAAACCAAACATGTTTGGGTCACAGTCATATGCATTCCCACTTGTTGAAGAGGTTAAAGGTCATAGTGCCAAGGTCAAAGGTCATATGAGTACAGTTGTAAATATGTTGAAAATGTAACTTGAAAAATTTGGAAGTTCAATTGGACCCAAACTTGGTTTATGGAGTTTACATGCAACGCTCATTTGTTTATGTCACATATCAAGGTCAAAGTCAGTTAGTCGTTCATACCTGACCGCGACTGCAAGCGGTCCGAGGACCGATTATTTTTTTTTAACAAATAAAATGTTATAATTTACAAATGAGTTCATATAGCAACAGAACCCGCAAAAAATAAACGCTTGTAGTATAGCTAGCCGAATGTGTAACATAGCTAGCTAAAATTTTGCTGATTAGCTAGCTTAATTTTTGTTATAGAGCTAGCTAAAATTTGGCTACAGACCTAGCTAAAATTTGCTACAATTTAGCTAACTTTTGCTATATAAGCTACTTAATTTTTGTTATAAGCTAGCTAATGTTCATCGACCTATGAGATTGTGATAGACTACAGGAATAATTATTGTTTGGGCTGGATTTAGTCCGAGTTTTAAATTGCACGAGTAATGGGCGGCTCCACGAAACTTTCCTGTTCGATTAACAATGGTCTCGTACTTTGTCCAGATATTCTCTCTTGGTTTCCTTGGCCACCTTTCTTTCCATAAGTTGATGACATATGTACAAGTGTGGTATTATTGTAAATGTCCAGCCTTCATGAGTCATCTGTAAAGTCTGGGGGTTCTTACAAAACCTTTTATTTGATTTTCTGTTTGCTCAAGACTTTGCGAAACATTTCGGGTGATTAGGTCCTCTGTAAACTACGGGTGTTGTCCTGCTGCTCCGTCAGATCTCACAACAATGTAAGAAAAACCACATGCTTCGTGTATTTGTGTTTCGTTGG
>JAMKCH010081792.1:0-10183 GCA_023653785.1 Ophioderma brevispina
TTTAAAATGATCTTGGGCATGAGTGTTTATTGGGTATGGGTACTTATTTGGGGCGCAGTACAAAATGGTCTACCTATTGAAACACAGACTTTGTGCACTCTGTTGCATCCATCATATTTTTGCCCCTGCTTTACCTAGAGCAATGAAATTTGCAGGAGAATTTTGAATTCATGGTCTTTAAAATATCTTTTTTTGAACCAAGATCGTCAATGTCAGTTTTTTTGCAAATTATATGTGAAAATTACAGCTTTTATCTTGAAGTTGAGCCCAACAGAATCGGTATTTCACGGCGGTTCACATGTCACCGTATCATACTGCCAAGATGGTTTCGCATCCTTTTTTTTTTTTTTTTTTTTTACGACTCAGTATGCTCATGAAACACAAAGCATATACAGTATCTTTAAAATGATCTTGGGCATGAGTGTTTATTGGGTATGGGTACTTATTTGGGGCATAGTAAAAAATGGTCCTGCTTTACCTAGAGCAATGAAATTTGCAGGAGAATTTTGAATTCATGGTCTTTAAAATATCTTTTTTTGAACCAAGATCGTCAATGTCAGTTTTTTTGCAAATTATATGTGAAAATTACAGCTTTTATCTTGAAGTTGAGCCCCACAGAATTGGTATTTCACGGCGGTTCACATGTCATCGTATCATACTGCAAAGATGGTTTCGCATCCATTTTTTAATGAAAAAATGAAAGAATATGCACATGAATGATACCAAAAGCATATTTCTATGACAAATATCCACCAGAAAGCTACACAAATTACGCTTATATTTTAGGTTTTATAGGAACTATAGCACTTTCCATCATGGAAGGATGTTGTACTGTGCTCCCTAAATTGGTCATGAGTGCTTAATACACCATTTGCACGATCCCCGAAATGCATCTCGTTTGGTGCCCATTTCCATCCGGGAACTTGTACCAGCAGTCATGTTTACAAAAAAAATTGTTGTTCGTTCGCGTCGCCGAACAGTGCCTAAAATTACAATACAAAGTAACTTTTCAAAGTGAAGTTAATCTTACAAAAATGTAGAAGAATATCTAAGGAACAAAAAACAATCGAGGCACTGGTGTTGAAATTCACGAAAAAGTGATATTTTCGATCGTAACTGTGCCCTACTTGTCACCTGCCAGATGATTACACAACTATAGTGCAACGTCACCGATAGGTTAAGTTTTCTGGTATTCTGGTTACGCTCTTAACCGTATCTGTTTAGCTGACTTGAGGCTGGTAAAAGTTCCCGGATGGAAATGGGCACCAAACGAGATGCATTTCGGGGATCGTGCAAATGGTCTATTGGGCATGGCTGCTTATTTGAGCATGGGTGCTTATAAGGAAAAAAATACATCGGTCCTCGGACCGCATGTGTCGCCTGCCGTCGTAGTTTGTAATGATAGGTCTCATTTGACCTTTGACCTTGGCATGTGACCTTTGACCTCATTAACAAATGAGGGACCTAATGTTGCACCTATGGTTAAGTTTGGTTCCAATTGAACTTCAACTTTTCAATTTAGGTCAATTTTACATTTTCAGCCTATCTTACAACTTGACCTCACATGACCTTTGACCTTAGTATGTGAACTTTGACCTCATCAGCAAATGCGGGATCCTATGTTGCATCTACGACTGAAGTTTACGACGGATATTACAAGCAAATGTTAAACCTTTTTCACAGCAACAACAGACATCAACAACAAGGGACATCAACAACAACAGCCTACAGGGGACAAAGTGATCCCTATGTGTCTTCCTGCCTTAAGGCAGGCGACACAAAAATGGTAATTATGGTTTTGAGGTGTGTTGTAACATTCACACTTATAATGTTAGAAATCATATAGGAACTTACTGTCATAGCTCTTGGATGATTCGCTGACCGTCCCAAGAAAGTTTGGATGGCTGTAACTTGAAACCCTCATCCTCCTCCTGACATAGAGTTTAAGTTTCATTAGCGAGAACCAAGGTGGTTCTCGAAGCACATGATGTCTTGCCCCTTTATCATGATCAGAAAATGTTTACATTTGCAAATGTACTCTTATTCAAATGTGAGGATAACCGATGCCCCTTATCACCCATGTAACATTTGCCCGACCTATGTGTACTAGCGTTTCTTATGGGCTTGGTCAGTGCGTATTGACCAAGTGTTGGTGATCTAAAGCATTTGATTTGTGGCAGAAAAATGAATTGATATAGGATTTCAAAGAGTAGTATTAAAAGTAGTAAAACCAAAGTTTTAAAACACCAATACGTTTTGTCCCCGCTAAATGGGGGTGGCCGATTCACCTCACATTCGTAGCAAATCGCCCTTACTCTACTTAAAAGCTCCTCCTCCCCTTCTCCCTATTCAATTCCTCCGCCCGTCCGTCAACCCACCCTGGCGGGCTGCTCTCCTCCTCCACTTTGCTTCCTCCATGTCCCCTTTGGTCGCCCCTCTTCCTCCTCAACCACCCCCTCAAACTCAAAATCCCTTTTTAAAACATTCTCCTATTCCTTCCTCATCACGTTCCCATACCATCTTACACCATGCGCCTTCGCCAGTCGGTCCTCTTCCAAACCCAACATCTCCATCAAATCCTCAGTCTTCTTCCTATCCATCAATTCACACCACACATTGCGTCTCACCATTGCTCTCATCTGCCCTTCTCAAAATCCCATCTCATTTCAGACGTCAGGCACCATGTCCTCACTCCCATACAGCTCACTGATCTCACCAACTTCCTATACCCACCTTTTATCTTCAAAGGAAATCTTCTCCCAAGTAGCAACTCTCCACATTCTCTAAACTTCACCCACCCATACCTTACTCTGGCTGTCACTGCCGCCTCACATCCACCAACCCGCACTAATCCTGTCACCTGTATGTGAACTCCTTCACTGGTTTCACCTCATCACGCAACTTTTCCACCTCCTTCCCCACGCCCTCAACTCCCTTCTTGCCTTCCACACACACAAATTCCCTTGCCAAACTTGGGTCACTCTCTTCATCGTTGTGCATCTCCCATGAATCCATTTTCCCACCTTTCTCACTCCACACTGAATTTGCCCTCACCCTCTTTCCCACATAATCCACATGGGTCCACCTTACTCAACACACTCCCCTCCTCCCCACTCATCACCATCATTTATCCGTCCCAAGTTTACCTTCAGTCAGGCCCTTACTCTCAAGCCTTCTTCCTCCCTTCCAAAACTTCTCCCTTTCTCGCTCAAAAAACCCCCATTGTTCTCATACATTAAACTAAACATCAGCAAGCACCACGTCACAAACCTTCTTTGCACATCTCCTACCACCATCAACCACAATTGCAAACACCAACGCGACAGCACAGAACCCTGATGCACACCCACCTTCACCTCAAACTCCTCATACAACTCAGACCCTACTCTAACACTTGTTTTGCTCCTTCAGAAGACTCATCACCACCTCATCACGCTCTAAACCACCACTTCTAGGGGGTGGGTCTGGTATGCCCCTCTTCCTCATTATAGCCCCACTCCATCACTTTCCTTTCTGTACTCTAAGCAAAGCTTCTCCAGGTCCACAAAGCACTATACAAGCTTCTTCCCCTTTTGCCTCGATATTTCTCTTGCATCCTCCTCAAATGAACACTGCATCGATCGTTCCCTTTCCCTGGCATAAAACCAATTTGCATCTCATCCACTTCCACTCTCCTCCGGAATTATTCGTTCTCTATACCCTCCTCCACAATTTTCATTGCATCTCCAACCAACTCAACACCCCTATACGAACCACAGCTCATTGCATCCCCTTTTCTCCCTTACAAATTGGAACTAACACACTCACATCCCACTCCACCGGCATTTCTCCTCCATCTAACACCTCTTACACAACTCCCTCATCACACAACCAATCCCTATCTCTTTCTCCACTCGCAATAATCATCTCAACAACTCACTCCGAAGGGTCCAGCAGCCTTCCTTGTTTTCATTTCTCGCCATTGCTTTACCACATCTTCCTGACTGACTCTCAACTGGCCCTTCCACCACATCACAGCCTCCACCCTCCTGATCCCATTCTTCTCGCATTCATGATTCTCTCCTTATGCTCTTTCCAGACCCTGCCTCTAATCTTTTCTCACTGAGTTTTTTCAACTTTCCATCATTTTCGCTCTCATTCATCTTCCCCCTATCACTCTTTTCCTTCCTTTTTCATTGCCTTCACTAACTTATATACACCTTGTTTGGGGTTTCTCCCTCAACTCAATCCCCCCCACCCCCTCTCAGCCCCCCTCCTTCCTAGCCCTCGCAAACCACTTTCTTTGCTCGCTTCCTTCTATCTTCAATCTTTTTAATACCTCAACTTTATTCTCTTCCGTACCCTTTCTCCTCATTTCCTTAATACGCATCCTTCTTTCTCCCATCGCTCCTTCATCACCTCATCATTTCCATCCACCCCTTAATCTTTTCCTGTCTCTCCTCCCTTTCTTTTCCCACAACACTTCATCACACGCCTTTAACAAGACCCCTTCCTTAAAACACCCCCACAGATTCGACACACTCCCCCCAAGCTCGCCCACTCTCAATCTCAAATCTTCTTGTCTCTTCTTCTTTTCAGCTTCCATACTTTTCCTCCTCACATGCGACTACCTTCCTCACTCACTTTTTTCACCTCCACTTGTCCACATCGGCAGCCACCAACTTATGTTGTAATTCCAGGGGAAGTCACCTTAACATTCTTCAAAACTTTCTCCTCTCCTTACCCACCAGCACAAAATCAATCTCTGACTCGTGTTCTCTTTCCTCCCCTCCTAACTAAAGGGCACTTTCTCCTTTTGGTCCTCTTTCTAAACCACGTATGCGCTATCACATCTCCCTTCTCATCACAAAACTCTAACAGCATCTTCCTTCCCAGGTTTCTCTCGCCCAAACCCGTTCCCCCGGACCCCCCCCAAACCCCCGATCCCTTTTTCCCACATGACCATTGAATGCACTTAATAGGTCCCAATGACCTTTCACCCCCATTGGAGTACACCTCATATGGTGCTTGGGTCAGTACTTAATACCTGACCGGTTTGGGTGACATAGCATTTGGTTTGATGGTGAGCACGAAACAAATGGATAGCTTTTTCACAGTCAGGCCACATGACCTCGTCACCCCGAATTTGGAGTAACACCACATATGAAACCTGGGCAAGTTTGGTCTGATCAGTTTAAATGGTTGCAATTGGGACCTAAGCGTTTGGGCAGTAGATAACAATTACAAATCTTCACCAAAATGACTGGACATACACATGCGGAACATACACAATACACATACACGAATAGTGATTTCTTAGTCTTGCTCTGAGCACGCTCAGGGGCAAGACAAATATCATGCATTACATTGTCACTAATGAAGTAGAGCACCAGTGGCATACAAAATGACAATCATGGTCCGTCAAGGGTTTCGGGGTAAGTTTCCCATGGTCAAAAACAGCACATTGGTACATCTTGAGAGAAGCTTTCAGAAGATGATAAAAAACAAACAAAAACATCATAAGTTTCTCTTTCCTCCGCAAATTAAGAGTGTATAAGATTAGGAACTTAGAGTGGAACAGTGTTTTAGATATCCATTGCACTCAGCATGCCGTACTTGTCAATTAAAAGGGGTATAAATCATATTCTATGCTGTAATCCATATAAAAAAACTATTTTACCGGTCTTCAGCACAAAAACAGCAACCATGAACCTAAAGTGGTGATCAATCAACAACCTCTGCCCCCTCCCCACTCCATCAAAATTAAGATTTTGCTATCATAAAAAGTTCCATATTTTTCTCATTAACCAGTGAAAAGATTAAGGTCCAGGAAATTTTTCTTTGATGTTATGGTTGACCACTGTCCTATGGGGCCAATTTAGTGCACACTGTTGCTTTGCTATCCACACTAGACTGATTTAACTCAATTTTATCGGATGTTTTAATTAATAATTAAAAAAAAAAAAAAAAAAAACATCATAGAAAAAAGTGACCTGATCGGGTCCAGCCACCTTTAATACGACTTCAGTGGCCAAACACGGCCCAACATTGTTTTTGTTGTTTTTTTAAGGAACGGACTTATTTCATTTTTTTTTACTTTTGTTTCTGGCTAATTGTTTAAAGAGATGGCCCATTTAAGTCATATCTAGTTTTCAACTTGATTGAATGACTTGACAAATAACTCATTTGTGAATTTTTGTGCCAATATTTAAATCCTCATACCCAATTAAAAATGCTTTCTATTATTGTAAACATAATTTGTAGTACATTTGATTGCAAACTTATGGGAGTTAGTTTTCTCATTTTCCAATGTGCTTTCTTGTTTTCCTGCATTTTTTGCTTTATCCCAATTTTACATTTTCCCAAGTTTGGACGGATCCATGGATCAAACCGATTGACACAATATTCAAATATTTCTTGCCTTAAATTTGCCACGGGTGTCAAAAATTAAGCAAAAGCTGTAATAACGACTTAAGAATCCACATGCCTTGCTTGAAGCACTATTGCTTTTTTATTGTATCTCTATATCTCTATATAAGTACTGGTGATACATTTTCATAAAGGAAATGATGTAGGGAAGCCAACTAGCATAACAAGTCTATAACAGATTCCTGCAAAAAATGAGCATTTTTTGAGAAAAGCACAACATTTTACTTAATTACTGGGTCATTCCATGCCAAAACACCAAGGTATGAAACCCACCATCTCAGATTTTGTTGAAATTGCAGTCAAAGGTACATTTTATGGGGCTACAGAGGAGGTCAAAAGGAAAAAAGGAAAAATTCAAATTCCATTCCGTTTTGAAGTTATGTGCTCTCAAAGTTTTACGACTCGGACTATAAAATTGTGATTCAGTATTAAAAAAACCTTATTAATGCTATTTATATAATCAGTAGTTGCTTTGTTATTGATGCAACAAGTGGCAAGTAGAATTTCTTTGCATCCCCCTAGTAAAAATAGGCCCTCGAATAGTTGCCATTGTGTGAAATGGACTAAAATTTGACCAAACATAGAGGGCGCTTATTTTGATGCGTACACCTGATATAAAGTTCTAGCAATGAAAAAAGTTAGCATTACACTATAACAATTCATGGTGATATAAAGTTTTGTTTTGGATTTTTGATGTCTTCAGGCAAAACAGATTGAAGCAAAAAGTTTGGCCCATTTTGGTTTAAAAGTGCAGAATTCAGAAAGAAACCTGTACCAGAAAAAGTGCAAAAATTTTGACTAAGTACTCGGAAAATTTTGAACTGGGTACACCTAAGATGCCCTGGTAGGAATTGTGTGGGACATGTTTGGATGATACTCATCACATCTAAAGGGGTCTGAGTGATGAAAAAAAAAATCCCAAAATACTTTTTTTGCAATTTATAGTGAAAGGTTTCTGCATGAATTCAGCAACTTTTAAACCAAACTGAGCTTAATTTTGCTTGATATGTAATCCACATGTTTTTAACTGAAGTCATCAAAAAACATCAAAAATACAAAACAAAACTTCTATCACAGCGTTTGTTATAGTGTATGCTAATATTTTTCAAATGCTGTTAGAAACTTCTATCAGGTGTCGCCGTTCAAGATAAGCAAGATAAGCACCCTCTAGTGTGTCCCATTTTAGTCCATTGCACAATGGCAACATTTGAGGGCCTTAAATTTTACTAGGTGGGATGAAAGAAATTCTAACTTGACACTGTTGCATCCAATTAACAAAAGCAAATACTGCTTATATAAATCGCTTAATAAAGTTTTTTTAATACTGAATCACAATTTTATATTCCGAGTCGTAAAAAACTTGAGAGCCCATAACTTCAAAAAGGGAATTGGAATTTGAATTTCCCTTTTGACCTCCGTAGCCCCATAAAATGTACCTTGACTGCAATTTCAACAAAATCTGAGAGGGTGGGGTCCACCACCTTGGTGTTTTGGCCGGAATGAACCCTACTTTCAGGAAGCATACAGATTATAGATGTATGGCCGTGCATACCTTAACACCACTCCAAGGAAAAGGTTACAAAACAATTATACATGAGATATTGCCTTTACATCTAACACTTAAAATTAGAGCGAGTATCGTTATGTCACCTTATTTCTTCATATCCTGTGTATCAGACTCAGTAGCATTAATGAATTAATTCAAAAAAGACAGAATCATATAAATTAGGGTTGAAAATTGAAAGGGGTTATCAGCAAACCCTAAATTACTCCCACAGTTCAGGTGTCAGTAAGAGATGATCCAATTTCCTCTCTTTGAGGACTGAGGTTTAGAATCTGTAAAAAGAAGTCCCCATGCCTTCAGCTCAAGATTAATAGACCTCAAGGTCCACTGAAGAGCACAGTATTCCTATATTTCATATTCCTTGGTCACAAATATTTCAATGAAACAAAATACACCTTTGAACATATCCACAAAATGAATGAACCCCTATTGCACTTTAAACCCCAAGTCGGTTTAAATCAGACTTCCAAACTTGTTGAAAACGACCTGAAAACAAAAACCTCCTAAACAAACTGGAACAAAAACACATGGAAACTAGAATCCAATTTAACGTGACTTGGTCCATTGACCTGTGACATTCATCCACATATGAGGAACCCCTTAGTGAAAACCTAACCCAGGTCTAGTTAAATCAGAACAACTTTTCGAAGGAAAGGAAGACCGGAATCTTAACCAAAAACCTAAACACCAAACTGGAACACACATACATACACATACAGCAGGCCTGCTCTCGCAAATCCCCCTTCAGCTTTTCAAGCCAGGGAGATAATGGGCAACCAAGAGAAGTCACACACCTGCCAACGGCTATCAGTTTAAAACATTATGCATAGCTCACTATAGAAGATCCAGTTACCATGGACGTTTTTTAGTTTTGTGACCACGTAATGAGCTTGTGCTAATAGCATTTTGGTCTATCCCCAGCCAGAAGAGTATATAGTTTAGGACTATCGTTATGATTCAAATCATAAATAATTTTAAGCCATTTTTAACCAATTTACCCGGAATGAAGCTTATATAAAACTGCCTGGTGATTATACATACATACATACATACACGACATTTGTAAAGCGCAGTTTGACCAAAAGGATACAGAGTGCTGAGAAGAAGAAGATTAAAAAAGGGAAAGCAGAAAAGGGACATCATAGCTTTGCAAAAAATTGTTTTTTTTGAATTATAACCCTAATAACTCAACTTACAACATATTTTGTTTGAATAATGTTTCAGCAACTCACGAGTTTCTATCATGTTAATAACATGTTTTTACAAAAAATCCCAACTCACGACAATAATGCTAGCCATACGTAAAATTTTGGCACTTTTCATATCAATTGTTATGACACCGATCTGTTTTTTTTTAACCTATTGTATCGATTAATTGTCAGAACTCATATGAACAATGTCAGTTGGTTTAAAGATACCCCATGGCCTTTCCATCATATCTGTGTAATCCAAAAAAGTGTGGTTTGGCTTATATAAGAACAAAAATATGTCGCCCATGCAACAATTTATGTACTTTGAAGACAATATGCATGCCAATGGATATATCAGGAGGCTAGCACCTGGGAGGGGGCACTCCCACTTTGGAGGTATAATGTGTATTGTAAGGTGTTACACTAGGAGAAGTGTACACGGCGTGTTTTACTACTTTTGCGTAAAATTGACGTAGTGGGTATGGCGTCAGTTGGCGTCAGTGACGCCGTTTTGGCGTCACTGACGCCAAACTGGCGTCACTGACGCCAAACTGGCGTCACTGACGCCAAATTGGCGCCAGTGACGCCATTTTCAATATGGCGTCACTGACGCCATTCTGGCGTCACTGACGACATTCTGGCGTCCCTGACGCCATTGTGGCGCTTGGCGGACGCCCTAGTGGGGACAATCCCCCCCAATTCCATCTGAAAATGTGTCGAAAGGCCACAATCATGAAAGTTGTCAGATTGTATCATTGCACTAATGTTTTTGAGTATGAATTATTGTCTTTTAAAGTATAAACCTATCCCAAGGGATGGAATGTTGCCAAATGTCAATTAGTGGTATGTTTTTGTTATTAAATGATGGAGAATGTTTTGGGGGTAAGGATTCTGCAAATATATACTGTTTGAAAGGCCGTTTAAGGTGCAAATAATCATTACTTAAAAGGGGGGATGGCCGATTTACGATATGAAGCTTCATCTTGATAGGTTGGCCTTTACTCAAAACCCATCTGGAAAG
>JAMKCH010081793.1:0-56249 GCA_023653785.1 Ophioderma brevispina
TGGCTATCGCCCGTAACTGCAACTTAAACTACGGAAAACGGATTTTACGGACAAAGCTCTGTGAATTCTCCGATGTACGGGAAATTGGCCGTTATTTATGGGATTTATCCCATTTATTTATGGGAAATACCGTTTGTCCTTCAAATTACGGCATTTTCCCGGGTTATATGCCCGCAAAATAACAGTCAATGTGCCCGTAAATCTGAGAATTCCCTGGGCTTTACCCATAAAATCACAGTTTTCCGTACTCGTCTTCTCGCATTGAGGGGTATTCAATCACTTACGGTGTTTCGTAAATTATGTTCTTTTTACAATAGCTCAAATTATTTTCTCGTTTGAAAACGATTGAATACTCTTGTTTGAATTATGAATGATCATAAAATTGTGTACAATGTACTGTATATAGGACAAAATCCGGGTGGGGGGGGTACCTGTAGTTGAGCCCGGGTAACCACCCGAGTTTACAAGTTTCCTCGGCGGATTACCCTGTTAGACCAGAACCGAATCCAAGTAGATACCCTATCTGAGCCAATCTGTTCAAATGATACCCTATCCTAGCCCAGACCTATTCAATAGACACCCTTCCGAGACCCGGACTAAGTATACGGGTTTCCTCGAAAGATTACCCCTAACTATAGGCGACCATACTTCAAACGTAAGTATCACCTTTGAGAAATTTAAAAAGAATCTTAACCACAATTACTTTTTAACACTTTGATGTAAACATACCGATTCGGTTTGAAATGAGCGAATTATTAACCATATCCCTGACAATACACTTCCTTCCATTTTGTCTCACAATAATGCAGATTTGCTGTTTCGCTGATTACTTGTGTTATCTGTTCAAGCTGTCTTCTTTTCATTCCCCAAAGAACCGCCTTGTTTAATCTTTTGTGAGTTCAATGCCATTTTGTTAGTTTTATTATTCCAATAAGATGGTGGGATTCTACATTTAAAATAATATGATGATTTGGTGTGGCACATTCCAAAATTCCCGCGTTTTAGTCTATATTCGTGTTATATGAAGTACTGGCACGAGACAAGCTGGTTGGTCAACATTTGTGCCCATACAAAGGGCGTTTTGGTTTTTCCAGATATGCCCGAACTGAGTCATAAAATTACTCTGTCCAGGCATGAATTGGATAAGATTCCACAGAAAATCCTCCTTGCAAGAAGACATTCTTGAACAATGTTAAGAATGACCGTGAAACGGTACAAGTAAAATTTTGAACAAGAGGCCGGAAGGCGGAGAACCGCCCGAACTTTACAGAACATTGCCGCCATCAGACTAAGTCTTCTTCTAAAATCCAAGACAAGAATGCAACGTAACAATGTGCCACAAATCTTGCATTGTTTGTTATGCTGGATATACAATCTTGACTGCATTTCATCAAAACGGAAAATCTTCACATCTGATCAATGTCACACAGAAAAGGTGAACATTGGTGGTTGTTTTGGGGGAAAAAAAAAAACCGTTCCTACATTTTTATAAATAATGGCATAGCTTGTTGAATAGCAAACTTTACTTTACTTTCGTTTTCAAATCATAACCTTCTAGAAAGCGGCCTGATATGTAATTTAAATTAAATGAAAAGGAATTTTGCTTTGTATGTGGCGCACAGCCATGGTATTGAACATTAATTTTGTTCAAAAAGACTGAAGATGTCACTGACACTTCTTCAATTTTCTTCAATTTTTTAAGTGAAAAAAAAAGAAATGTAATTTCTTTTGTAATGTTCTGTGCAATGTTTGTTGAACCCTGGTGCAAATACATATCTTATTTTGTTTTAGAAAAATAAAAATGAAAACTGAATCACTTTATTAGCAAAACTTGGAAGAGTTTCCATTGACATGTGGTTACATAATTCCATTTCTTCTTCAAAACTCTGAACCAATCGAGTGCTGTTTACATTAAAATATTGAAAAATAAATTGTGGTTTAGATCTTTTTAAATTTAATCAAATGAATCTCACTTTTGAATTAGGTCACCATCGTTTAGGGTTTTTATCTTCTGTACAGTGTATTTACCATTTTACCTCATTCGCTTCCATTGAGCTATTTTATGTCTTTTTGGTTCCTGTTTTGAGCAGATATCAACACAAAATCATCATCGACATATCCCTGCTGTTAATTGATACTTTATCACAACTGAAAAGTAAATTTATACCATATGTTGTGAGACTGACGAGACATGGTTGGATTTGATACCCTATATTGCATCTCGAGCCATGCCCAGGTCTCGCGTTTTGTGTAACTTCGGTCGGTCGGGTGGTTACCCGACCATAATACCCGTTCCATTACCCCCCCCCCCCCCGAGGCAAAACAGGGAGTGTACCAAATTAGAAAAGTGTGTCAACGCCAACTTTTTAATCGAGTGTTATTAGTGCAGCAATTGATGACTTCCACTGCCCTAATTTACATTTTAACCTTGCCTTTACATATAGGGTTCTCGGCCGTGTTGTACCCAAATGGGGGTAATCACCCTAATTGGTGACATGTTACTTCACTTCTTCCTTCTTGCGTAGGGCAGCAGCCAAACATGTTGTAAGCGTTGGAGCCAACTCACTGTTGGTTGTTGGTTGGTTGGGGTTAGAGAAATCTATTCCCCCGGCGGACGAAAGGTCATGGCACTCATTGGTTGATAATGTGATCCGCAGTCTATGATTGAGAACCACATTGGCATGCTGGCGATGGCCGCAGTCCCATCGGTGCATATTGTTTTGAAGCGACCGACTCCTGTTCGAATCCAGTTTAGGCTGAGTCGCAGGTTTAAGGGGACCCATTCCTTGCGTGGAGATTGCTGCCAGGTGGTAGTTCTGTTTAGGTGTGATAGAGAATGGTCTTGATCTTGGAGTATCAAGCCAGTCAGTATTCCATGTCCGTAAAATTTTGAATTGGGAACTGGTTAGTTGTTGAGCCTTATCACTCTAGTAGTAAACCTTAAAATATGTGTATATTTTTATGTTAATAAAAGCAAAATTCAGAATTCTTGGTGAAACAGAGAGAAATTATTTTCGGGGGCCACGAAAATATTATTTTTACACTACCTTCACGTTAATTTTTTTTGCTTAACTTTGAAATGTACAATAAGGAACTATTACATAGTTTTGAAAGGTTTTTTTTCATGACACTTTGAAGGTTCTTTATAGACCTTTGCTATGCTTAGGGTGCTAAATACAGGACAAAAAGGGTTCTATACGCTGAACCTTTATTTCTATAAGAGTGCTGCATCTTTAAAAACTAAGCTTTTCCACTGTTTATTTTTAGTTAAAAACTTACCTGTCATCAGTGTCAATCGAGGACTCAGGCTTTTAATTTGCCTGAAAACTTTACAAAAATTATTTTTTCAATCGAACTCTTGGTTTTTAATGGATGAAATTGGTCTTTAAATAAAGAAATTGCTATCTTGTCAAAATTTCACTTTTGTAAATCAAAAAGGTGCATACTATGTTCTTCACTCAGCAGACGCAAATATATAGCTTCCATTGGCCGACCCACATCAAATTTTTTCACTGAACTTGCTGTTGTAGGAGTGAACATTAATGTGTTTCCATCTCATATAGCATTTGTTGGAAATTGTTACCATTCTAATTTCGCCCAATTCGCACTTCACCTAATACCGTATTGTATGCTATGCTATAGGGTTAAGAGATAGGATAGGGTTAGGGTTAGGATTGGGGGTTAGGGAGTGGTCATTATTTGCGCCAGGGAGGTGGAGTATGAGCAGGAATTAAAAAAAATGAGCGAGAGGGGAGAACACGAACATTTTGATCAAGGAGAGAGGGTGAACAGGAACTTTTAAATCCCAGTTTTAAGGAGAAATTTGATAAAATTCAGTTGGTGCCGCGCCGAAAAAGTTTAAATCCTCCACCTCCCGGGCGTTATGGTTGAGTATAAGGATAAAGATTGAGGCTGCATGAGGACAGGGTTAAGGTTAGGGCTGTTTCAAGCTTAGTATAGGTGAGGAAGAGGGCGAAGTGTGAATTGGACGATATGGGAGTACCTTGCATCAAAACTATAGGCCTATTTTGCATACCTTGTTGTTTTCTTGTAAATCATAAAACCCAATCATTCGGACCATAAATGCTTGCAGCTGAAGCTTGTAAATATCTGAATATTTAATTTTACGAATTGCATTTACTAAAATACACATCGAGGAAGGGGGCACTTGTATTCAAATGTGGATATGATGCGTGAACTAACAAAATGCACCCCAAACAAGTATTTCCACCGACTGAAAACATACCGGTGTAGAAGTAATTATAGTCCACCGTACTCATAGTCCGGCTCCAACGGTAACGAATAGGGCACTCGATTCAGGTGACTCTTCACGCAACATTAGTTTCACGCTTTATTCCGTTGTCGTCTATGAAGCCCGGACTATGGCTCCTGCCGGACTATTACTTTCACACCGGTTTTTGCTACACTAAACAAGTTACGTCAATATACCCTGCATTATCTTGCTTTGCTTTACTTCAGATTTACAGTATTTTTGATGATTTTCTTCTCTGCTTAATGTGAGTATTACATGGAAAGCTCAATGTGAAATAAGTCGAAAAACATTGTTTTCTGCCGATAAATAGTGTTACTGTTTATCGAGTGAAAAACATTTTTTCGAGCGAAAAGCATCGTTTTTCACGATAAAGTATGTTTATCACACGATAAACAATGTTTGTCAGAAAACTTGTGTTTTTTTATTTATTTTATTTTTTTGCAAAAAAACTATGTTAATCACTCGAAAACATTTTTTTTCGATATTACACTGTTTTTCGGTTGATAAACTTTCGGCTGATAAAAACTTTATCGCGAAAAACATTATTTTTCACTCGATAAACATTGTTTTTCACTCGATAAACATAATTGTTTTTCCCTCGATAAACATTGTTTTGCACTCGATAAACATTGTTTTTCACTCGATAAACATTGTTTTTCACTTGTTTTTCACTCGATAAACATTGTTTTTCACTCGATAAACAGTTTATCATGAAAAACGATGTTTTTCGCTCAATAAACATTGCTTTCACTCGAAAAACAATGTTTATCAAGAGATAAACATTGTTTTTCACTCGATAAACATTGTTTTTCACTCGATAAACATAGTTTATCTAGTCAAAAAGCAAAGTTATTTTGATAAACAATGTTTATCGACTGAAAAACTGTTTATCACGAAAAACATTGTTTTTCGCTCGATAAACAATGTTTTTCAGTCGAAAAACATTGTTTTTCAATGAACAGTGTTTATCGAGTGAAAAGTCGTGTTGTTTATCGTGTGATAAACATTGTTCATTAAACACTGTTTATCGGCAAAAACACTTAAACATTATTTATCGAGTAAAAACAATGTTTATTGAGTGAAAAATATTGTTTATCGGAAAACAATGTTTATCGAAGCGAAAAACACTGTTCATCGAAGCAAAAAGCACTGTTTATCGAGTGAAAAACATTGTTTATCGAAAAACAATGTTTATGTTTATCGAAAAACTATGTTTTCAGTCGAAAATATTGTTTTTTTAATAAACAATGCAATGTTTTTTCACGATAGACATTCGAAATTGTTTCCGATA
Source organism: Ophioderma brevispina (assembly GCA_023653785.1). Lineage (NCBI taxonomy): Eukaryota > Metazoa > Echinodermata > Ophiuroidea > Amphilepidida > Ophiodermatidae > Ophioderma > Ophioderma brevispina. The sequence continues at coordinate 5,565 of JAMKCH010081793.1, forward strand.
AACAGTGCTTTTCTGTGGAAAACTCTGTTCATCAACTTGAAAAAGAAAATTCCACTGTTTTTTGAAAAACATTGTTTATTGTTTGTTATGATAAACGTAAAAAAATGTTTTTCACTCGAAAAACGATATTTTTCACTCGATAAACAACACTGTTTTTCAGCGAAAGCAATGTTTTTCGAATTATTGCACATTGAGATTGCCATATTAATACTCTAAACACGTATATCACATTCAGGGTTGAGAAAAAATTACTTTTTTCCATATTTTGCTCCCGGGATTTTGCAGGGGGGATTTTGCTGTTTTTGACATCCTTAACAATGTACACGCGTTATATCGCTTGTTGAAAAAAAAGGACCATTTTTACGCGTTTTTTGTTTGTTTGTTTGTTTTTTTTTTGTTCAGGCATCATATCCACCTTTGAATACAAGTGCCCACACATCATGAATGCGTCAGTATTGGTTTTCTTTTGAATTCACATGTTCTTACTCTAACATCTTGTATCCCATCAGTCGCCGGTTTTGAATCTCGCTTCAGCCAAAAATGTAAATTAATGAGTCGTTTTGGGTGTACGTGTTTGTTTTATTCTTCTTGGAATAAATAGTTCGTTATACCAATTTGAAATGGTGTATAAGTAATGTACTTCAAAATATTTAGTGTGCACATGCCCTTGTGGCAATGTGAATAATACCACATGAACACAAATTGTATTTGAAAATGTATATTATTTTGTTTCTTCATTTCTTCGCCGCTCTGTCGCTTTTAACGAGATGTATTTCAACGGGTTAACACCCGTGGCTGTACCATGGATGCAAAGGGAACACTTTCCCCAATATTAGTTAATCATCCACAAATTATTCCTATAAGATTTTGACTAACGTCAGTCAAAACGATGTCTTAAGGACCAATTTGGAGTGTTAAAATTAACAAAGCCGGTGTTCTAGGAGGACCACACCAAGAGGGTGTCAAAATTCAACATATTTGGTGTTATTTTAACACCCTATTGGGTGAAACAACACCAAAAGCGTGTTATTTTAACACCAAATATAGTGTTAAAACTAACACAATAGTGTGTTAAAATAACACCACAAGGTGTTGAATTTTGACACCCTCTTGGTGTGGTCCTCCTAGAACACCGGCGGTGTTAATTTTAACATCCCAGTTTTTGCAGTGAAGTTGGTAATATATTTAAATGCATATGCCTACCTACCTTCCTGAGCCCCAAACGACACCACTCTTTCCCCTATAGTACCCCTACCCCAGATTTTTGCTTTCCCCAATTAGGGTGCTGGCTGCCGCCACTGATCACGCGCAACTTCGGCCATGTGTGTAAGTACGCAAAGACCACATACACATTCGCACGCACACACACGCGATCGCACGCACAACAACACGCACGCGCACCTCACCAACATGCACCACCACACTTGATAAACTGTTTTTTTCTGAGATAACTTAGTATCTTTGAGCATTGCGCGTGCATACATAGTTGGCATGATAACATGGATCACTTGAAAACTTAGTTTTTTCAAATATATTGAGCATTGCTGAGAATTTTTTTTTTCACTTGATAAACTACATTTATCAAATATCTTGAGCATTGCGCGAGAAAAACTAAGCTAATCAGTTGATAAACTCTGCTTTTCTAGATAAACTAACTTTATCAAATATCTTGAGCATTGCGCGAGATAACTAAGTTTTCTCACTTGATACTTAAGTTTATCATATCTTGAAGCATTGCGCGAGAAAAACTAAGTTTTATCAAGTTGATAAACTTAGTTTATCAAATAAACCAGCAACCTGTTTTTTTAGTGATAACAATAGTTTTCTCTGGTGAAAAAGAGTTTTATCACTTGAAAACTATTTTTTTTCTTTTTTTCAAATATTTTTGGCATTGCTAGTGCAAACATAGTTTTATCACGATAACTTTTTTTCTGATAAAGTTAAGTTTTTCACTTTGACAAACTAAGTTTTCAAATATAATTGAGCAATGTACGAGAAAAACTTAGTTTTTTCACAGATAAATTATATTTTTCTGATAAACTAAGTTTTTCACTCACTTGATAACCTAAGTTTATCAGCTGATAAACTAAGTTTTTAAAACAGGTAAGCGCCGAATGCTACAAAAGTTAAAAAACTAAGTTTATCAAATATCTTGAGCATTGCGCGATAAAAACTAATCTAAGTTATACCTTCTGTTTTTCTGAGATAAACTAGTTTCTCAAATATCTTGAGCATTGCGCGAGATAAACTAAGTTCTCACTTGATAAACTTTAATTTTATCATATCTTGAGCAATTGCGCGAGAAAAACTAAGTTTATCAGTTGATAAACTTACTTTTAATGCAAATCAACATGCAAAACATGGTTTTTAGTGATAAACATAGTTTTCTGGTGAAAAACTAGTTATCACTTGAAAAACTTAATTTATCAAATATTTTATAGCATTGCTCTGTGCAAAAAACATAGTTTTATCACAGATAACAGTTTTCTGAGATGAATTAAGTTTTCACTTGAAAAACTAAGTTTTCAAATATAATTGAGCATGTCCGAGGAAAAACTTAGTTTTTTCAGCAGATAAATTATATTTTTCTGAAAACTAAGTTTTCACTTGATAAACTAAGTTATCAGCTGATAAAGCTAAGTTTTTAAAACACTTAAGCGCCCGAATGCCACAAAATTATAAAAACTAAGTTTCTCACTAAGTTTATCACCTGAAAAACTTAAGTTTTTCTCAGAAAAACTTAGTTTATCACTTGAAAGACCTCTGTCGTTTCTCGAGAAAAAATAAGTTTATCAGTGCTCAACTTAGTTTTTCCTATGATTTTGAGCATTGCGCTTGCCCTTGGGTCCCAACCAAAACCCAAGCACCTCCCGGGTAAATATATGCCTTACTAGTTTTTTTTTTTTTTCAAATTGAGATAAATATCAATTACTTTGAAATCCCTCGAAAAGCGCAGGTTACCAGGCAACAAAGGTTTCATCAACAAATTTAAAAAAAAAACAAGTGAATATGACACAATTTAAATTATCATTTTAATATTATATTTGGAATAGCCTACGTGTATAAGTGATATTTTAAGCTTATTTTGCAAGACTTCCGAGCATCATTTTTTTTGGTGTTTTTTTTTTTTTTTGTTGTTTTTTTTTTGAATGTGATATGCTTAGACATCGACTTTAGGCACACTTTAAGATATTTTAGCACTTTAAAGATGTTCAAAATAACTGACCATCAAAGATATTGTTGCCCTTTGTTTTACCTTAGACAATTCTCAGTGATTTGAAGGTCTAGTGGCTTTCATATATATGTAATTTGTTAAACACATTATTTTCCAGAAGTACTATTAGTAGTCCCACCTTAGGTAATTTTTGCCTCGTATTTTGTAAAACATCATTATTTCCAGAATCTATAGTCCACCTTCTGTAATTTTGCCGATATTTTTGGTGATAGATGTTTTTATGGTAAAATTAAGTGTTGCATTCTTGGTTGGTAATTTATCCATTATTAACTTTCCTTGGTCCAAAGCTGATACAAAAAAAAGTATTTGGCGGCAGAAAAACATCAAAAATCCCCACATTTGCTCGATCGCCAGTTTCACACACTAATAGAAGTCCAAAATATCTTTATAAAATAAAAAAAACACACAATCTGAAAAAAGAAATTTTTTGCGTTGGGTCATAATAATTTGGATTAGTGCTGTCACAAGCATGACAAGGACCCAAATTCACGGATTTGACACATAAAGTATCTTGCTTGTGTATCTTCAAAATTGTTTTATTTATTTTTGAGAGTTCTTGAGATGTTTGTTTTTTTTTGCTTTATCTACCAAAACAAAAAACGCTGGCAACGTAAAAACCACCAATTTTTAAAAAAAAAGAGTACGTAGCCCATAACAAAGTTAATAAATGTAACGAGATCACCAAGTCTACTCAAGTGCGTCTCCCCTTTGGCAAACTCAACTTGGTCCCATTTTCTTCTGCATTGCACAAGAAACGGCATACTCGTTTTTCCTCCCACGGTCAACCTCCATACAGCCTAAATATAAATTTTATAGTTGTTTAATGCTAAGTGCTAGAGGTGCTGGTCAGGGGTGACCGTTACCCTACATACCCAAAATTCAATAATCTCCATCATAACTGAATTATTGGGATAATCTATCCAAATATGATGATATCAACACTGCTTAATAAAACTTTATGAAATGTTTAATATATTACTCGATAAGTTCACACCACTTACTCAGAAACAACTAAATCCTAATCTAAACCAAAATCACCATGGATAACTACAGATTTCCTTAACATGATAAATAAAAAGAGTTAGATTTATAAACAATACTTAAAACAGAAACCACAAAATAGAACTAAATATAAGACAAACAAAGTTAATAAGCTATTAAGGACTGCTAAAAGCACTATTTTGTAAATCAAATAAGACAGAAAATCTAACATACCTGGAAAATACAAACATTAAAAAAACCAACTAGAATTTTTGGATAACGAATTTAACCTAAATGATCAAATTATTAACGAACCTACACAAATTCCTGAATATTTTAATGACATTCTTCATTAACATAGGCCCAAACAGGGCAAGCAATACACATACGAATGACTAGCTTTCAAACTTACTCTCTCTAATCCATCGATAGTACACTGTTCTTTACAGCCAGCACAGAGGAAGAGTCATGAAAGTTATCAATAATTTAAATGCTAAAAAAGTCCGGTCAGACGGCATTCCAGTTATTATTATTAAAACTGGTGCTTTTGATTAAGCATTCCCCGTACTATCATATACAACATATCACTAACAACAGGCACAGTACCTGATCATCTTAAATGGCCATAGACATTCCTATTCATAAAAAAAAATAGCAAAAGATAAATTTACTACTATCGGCCAATGTCTGTTCTACCTGGATTTTCTAAAATTTGAGAGCGTCTTGTTATAACAGATGCCATTTTCCCCCCCCCCCCCCCCATTTATTGACAACACAACATACTTTTTGAAAACCAACTTGGATATCGTCCCAAACAGTCTACAAGTATTGCATCACCAGCTTGTGCCACAAATTCCTCAGCTTCCATACTATCCAACAACTGCTGGCGTCATTGTTGGATCTTTCCAAGAATTTGACACTATAATCATGATGTCCTCTTTAGCTAAAATGCATCACGATTGCTTCAAGGTATTGTCTTGGATTGGTTCAAAATTACTCACAACAGCATGCAGTTTGTGATTACCAATAGTCCCCATCTGCAATTACACATAATCGACACTGGTATGCCACAAGGCTCTATTTTAGGACCCTTGGGTTTTATTATTTCTGTTATGATATTCCGAATTCTGCTCATGAATGGTCTTTTATTTATATGCATATGATCTAGTGCATTTACATCACATCATGATATTAACCAACTAATGCAATAATGAATAAGGTATAAAGTAAAAACTAAACACTGGTTCAAGACAAAATAAACTTTCACCCATCTTAAAAAAACTACTATAAATGCTTTTTGCACTCACAATCAAACCAAATAAATAACTCTCTTGAATATCTCATCGATACACCAAAATAAATCAAGTTATTGCGTTTAAAATTTTAGGAATCACTATCGACCAAAATCTAACCTGGAAAAACCACATTGATGCGTTAGGAAGAAGGGTTCAAGCGTATTGGAATTTTATAGTAAGTAGCACTTTCTCCACCCCCCCCTTACTGGTAACGCACTTCTTAGTCTCTATCACACACTGTTTCTCTCACATATCACTTATGGTATCACTGCATGGCAAGTTTGCATGCAACCTGAAATGGAAAAACTGCACATACTGCAAAGCGTTCACTGAGGGCAGTGAGCAACAGTGATTACAGAATGGCATCTAATCCTTTGGTTTGTTAAAATAGAACCAATAAAAATAATGGATTTTTGTAAACATAATTTGGAACATCATGTACAAATACCAACAACCAGTTGCCCTCCACATTGGACAGCATGTTTGTAACAAATGCTAAAAATCCCCTTATTTCTACAAGACATGCAACACATTTTCAAATACCTAATATTAAACTTGTGATTTCTTGGTAAAATCTATCTCTTACATTGGGTTAAACAATGAATAACATTCCCTCAAATGTTAAAAACGCAAAAAATTACCATTCGTTTAAATTTAATATAAAAAGTCACTCATTTCTAATAAAATTAATAGACCATAGTCTGGGGACTGACAGGGGCATTTTTCGGCTTACTTTCCAGTACGCTTCCCGGCATTATATTTCAGGTAACAAAAATCTATATCAAATCATATTGTATGGATATGTTTATAATACCGATGTATGATTGTGGGATACATAAATTATGTTATGTTATGTATGTTATACTAGCATAATATTAATATGCCGAAAGTTCTGGGCCACAGCCGTGGCGCGACCTGACCACACACAAACTACCAAAAGTAAATCGGGTTTAACTTTAAAATCCCAGGTTAAAAGGTTTAACCCACTATCAGGGTTTAAATTACATGTTCTCCTCTATGGGATATTTAACCCAGGGTTAAAATTAACACTGGGGTTAAAGTTAACCCCTTTTGTTAATACCGGCCCTAGTCCTATCGCTTAGACGCTTGCACCACGATGGAAAGCTTGTATGCATCAAACGCGAATGGTTGTATAATGCTAGCTAGGTATATTAGCCGCAGATGCTAGTAAGTGAGGGTTCAGTATTGATGTTGAACAAAAGAATCTCGTAAAATAACCATTCATTTGTATGAGTAATTATTATTTTCAATGTTTAGCAGTAAAAGGCACGTCATAGATAATAGAATCATGTACTAAATGTTGCCAACATTCATTTCGTAATAATGGCTGCATTTCTGTGAGACCGTTTTTTTGAAGTTCACATGTAAGAAATAACGGTTAAGATGTTCCTGTTTATGCAGAATAATGTGTCCGAGGCAAGTAAATACATGAATAATGGGCGAGCTAAGCCGAGACCCCATTATTCAATGTTTTTACTGCCGAGACACATTCTTCGGCATAAAACAGGAGATCGCACCTTTATGCTATGCTATACCAAATAAATAAATAATACAGAAAAAATGGCCAATTTCTTTACTAAAAACGTAACAGTTTTTTACGTCTTTACAGCGTGCGCCGTTTCCTCCGCGTAAAGGTTAGCGCGTTCGCCTATAGTGATGGTGACACACGCTTAAAAGAATGTTCGCTTTGAATCACGCACTAGGGCGTAATCGCGAGCCATTATCGTAGATAAGGTCAGTAAACTAACCACTTCAAAGAGCGTCTTTTTGACTTAACTGGGCAGTAAAGGTATTAGAATTGCCAATATACTCGTTATAAATGACCATAATTTCAAAGCATTTCTAACTCGTCCGTTTCCATATCGTTGCCCCTATAATACGTCGTGTGGTTGAAATACAGCTAATGCTTTTAATAACAATTTCCCACTAGTATTTTCTCGTCAAACAGGGGGAACTTTGTTTATCCATCAGTTTTGTCTCTTGTATCACTCACTATCAGGGATGTCTATATGCGTTTTTTGCTGGTTTTTTTTTTTTTTTTTTTTTTTAATTTTTTATTTAAAACTTGGGGGACACACTACCGTGAAGACTGGTTGTGGGTTAATGGTGCTCGCAAAATACAGAGTCCGGTGTGCTTGTGCATGGCCATTTAGCTAGTCAGGGTGTAATTACTCATGCTAACAAACCTGGACCCGTCATGAGGTCAACACATTAAAGGTAAGCACGATGTCAACATTATGAAAACGTGCCCAGGCGACTGATCACTGTAAATCTGAAGTAGGACTGCTCAATGAGTACGAATTAATTTTTAATTTATTCTAACTAACAAGTTGAAGAAAAGTTGAGACCTTCCATTCCTACGTAGCTTTGGTTTACGACCGGGCCTTGCAGACAGCTAACCGTGACCCAAAATGCCGATGAAAGTATCGGATGTGTCGGTGATTATTCACACACGAATACGTGGGATGTCCGAACTTCAACCTTGCAATGCATGTCGTAAACTTCGATTAGCTTATCCTATTCGTCCTGATATGTCACTGCCAAAATCGGTATGGTCGTAACTTATAGATGCGTTCAGTATTGGAATGTGTTTTAGAGTTTGTGTTAGAAAAAACGTGCAACGTGGTATGGATTTCAGTTATCGCCACAACGTCCTTTTACAGCAGTTTATACTCTGCGACCATAGTCATCGCTAGATGCTACACCACGGAGGAAGCTTGCAGCTTAACACCGAAATTGTTGTATATGCTAGCTAGGTATATTAGCCCGCAGATTGCTAGTAGTGATGGTATAGTGATGTTGAACAAAAAAATCTCGAAAATACCATTTCTTGTATGAAGTAAATTCATTGTTCAAATGTTAGGAGTAAAGGCACATCATAGGTAAATAGAAATCAGTATCAATGTGCCACTATTCATTTCGTAATAAGGCCTGCAGGTCTGTGAGACCGTTTTTTGAAGTTTTCACATTGTAAGAAATAAAGGGTAAGCAAATGTTCATGTTTATGTCAAGAATAATGTGTCCGAGCAAGTAAAACATGATATGGGCGAGGCGAAGCCGAGACCCTTAATTCAATGTTTTACTGCCGAGGACACATTATTCGGCATAAACAATGACATCGCACCCTTTATTTCTATTGTCTATTACCCAAATAAAATGAAATAATAACAGAAAAATGGCAATTTCTTTACTAAAAAGTAACAGTTGTTTACGCTTACCGCGTGCGCCCTGTTTTTGCCTCCTCCCGTAAAGGTTGAGCCGCGTGCGCCTATCTTGATGGTGACAGCGCCGAAAGAATTTCCCCTTTGCATCACGACTAGGGCGTAATCGCGACCCATTAATCGTAGAATAGGGCAGTAAACTAACCATCAAAGAGCGTGCTTTTGAATAATGGCATAAAAGGTAATAGCATTGCCAATAATAATCGTTATAAAATGACCATTTCAAAGCATTTCTAACTCCGTCTTTTCATATCTTGCCCTATAATACTTCGTGTGGTGAAATACATGCTATGCTTTATAACGATACGCCCATCTATGATTTACCGTCACACAAGGGGAAATTTTTGTTTATCACGGTGTGGTGTCTCTGTACACCCCCTATCATGGAATGTTCTAATGCTTTTTTTTGCTGTTTTTTTTTTTTTTTCTTTTTCGGATTGTTTGTTTAATTTAAACTTTGTGGACACACTACCGTGAAGAAGACTGGTTGTGGGTTAATGGTGCTCGCAAAATACAGAGTACGGTGTGCTTGTGCATGGCCATTTAGCTAGTCAGGGTGTAATTACTCATGCTAACAAACCTGGACCCGTCATGAGGTCAACACATTAAAGGTAAGCACGATGTCAACATTATGAAAACGTGCCCAGGCGACTGATCACTGTAAATCTGAAGTAGGACTGCTCAATGAGTACGAATTAATTTTTAATTTATTCTAACTAACAAGTTGAAGAAAAGTTGAGACCTTCCATTCCTACGTAGCTTTGGTTTACGACCGGGCCTTGCAGACAGCTAACCGTGACCCAAATGCCGATGAAAGTATCGGATGTGTCGGTGATTATTCACACACGAATACGTGGGATGTCCGAACTTCAACCTTGCAATGCATGTCGTAAACTTCGATTAGCTTATCCTATTCGTCCTGATATGTCACTGCCAAAATCGGTATGGTCGTAACTTATAGATGCGTTCAGTATTGGAATGTGTTTTAGAGTTTGTGTTAGAAAAAACGTGCAACGTGGTATGGATTTCAGTTATCGCCACAACGTCCTTTTACAGCAGTTTATACTCTGCGACCATAGCCTAACGAATGCTAGACACGACGTCACATCCCTGTACAATTTCATCCCCGGAACATTTCATCCCCGCGACGATTCATATCCCCCAACATTTCCATCCTCACATTTCATCCCCTAAAATTAATTGATTGTTTCGGTTTTTTAATTAATGTAAAAAGTGATAAAACCAGCGAAACGTCGGCGGTACCTGTAAAAGTAGGCATATTGCGAGATGTCGCTAGTCGATCGCTGGTTCGATCGGCCGCTCTGCCCACTCATGACGGACTTTAACAACTGTTTTATTACTTAGTCTTATTCTCAGTACTACAAAGTAAAGACTGCAAAATGTATCTGCATGTTTGTTTTTATGAGTATTAATCTCATATAACTTTCGATGGATTAACATTAATTGTAAAGAGCTTCATCGCCAGCTTTTACCGCCGATCGCGGTGCAAATTCTGACCCAGTAGCGTTGTATATGCACTCATACGGGTGCAGGTCGATTCGGTCCCAAAAACCAGTGGATCCCATTAGTTCGTTTCAGGATGTCATTCGGGCCCCCACTCAATCGGTCCGCCCACGTCATTCGTGTCCCGTGCCAATTTGGTCCTCATGGAAAAAACCGTCATTTGGTCTCAGTAAATATTGGTCAATTCGGCTCACATCCGTCATTCCGGGACCAATGGAAACATACGTGGCATTTTATTTGGATTTTTGTCATTTTCTATTTTCTTCCTGGCTACTTCTGTGTACTCTGAATATCGTGTCCATTTTTTCCTTGTTTTTGTTTATCAACACAACTTCTCTATAAGCCCCCATGCCTTTATTTTCATCCATTAAATGGATAATGTAGACAACTACCATTATTTATCGCATTTTGATGCATTTCGCAAGATCTAACTGTTACATTCACTATAATATTATTAGTCAAAATGGGTGTCTTATGACTAATGAAAAATTAGTATGCAAATCACTTTTTCAATATCATTCCTATTTTATCCATTCCTAAAATGTACTTCAATGCTGGAAACATGTTTGGTATTTTGGAGAATAACCTTCCCATCTTTTAAAGTAGTTTTCATGATTACAAAATATTTTTTATTACCTCTAATTTTCACTTTAAAATGACTATGTATTTCAATTAACTTGATGTCCCGGTTTTAATTTAATTATTTCAAAATTATAACGCTTTGAAAAAAATCACGAAAGAAAAGTTTGTTATTCATCCTTGGACCCAACAAATTATTGGGTTTCCAGCTTGCAAAACTATTTCTTCTTTGGTTTTATTCAATGTACACTGATTTTATTGGCAAACGACCACAAACTTGGTCCCGTGATATTGACTTTTTTTGGAACTCGGAACTTTGATGGCAGGTCCGTTCGTGAATTAGGGCGCTTCAAAAGTATGTTTATACGAACAATTATTGACTTGTGGACCTTGCTTTGATTCCAGGAGTTTGCACGTGCATTAATGCATGTGTATGTAAATGCTCGTTGAAATACCGATTCTTTTAATAGAGGCCCTGTCGGTTTTTTATTCATTTGGTTTCTGAACCAAATCATACAGCTCTCCTGTCATGCCGTCATTCAAGTTAATTGCCGTGTGACTCCTTGAATATGACAAATCTCTTTTGTATTGCAAAAATCAGTGCAATCACAACGGTTCGGATTTGATCCTGTTGAACAAGTTGGCATTCCTTCATTCAACCATGGCGACAATATTGATCGGAATCATCTCAACACTTTTACAACCTCCAAAGTGGAGTCATGGAACCTTCCACAAACGTATATTAATGGGTACCAAATCTTTATTCGCTCTATTTTCAAAACGAGGGTGAAATACCCCGATTTCAATAGATTTGGAAGTTTAAATGTGCCATTCCTTTTATCATGTAGAAAAAAGTCTTGGGTCCAAAGATATCCAACACATTTCTTTCGTGATTTTTCGAACGTGCGTATTTTTTGAAATATTAATACAAACCAGAACATCTAAGTTAATTGAACAGACAGTATTAATGACTGACGAATTTTTTTATTTGTCAAATGACAAATTCATTGACTAATTAAGACTCTTTAGGAATCGTCAAATGACTAGAATTAGTTTAGTCAAGCACAAAAATGACGAATTAAGTACACCTTGTGGCCATTTGCTAATTAGTCCATTGACGAATTGTGAATTAAAGTCCAATTTTCAACTTGTAGAAATATGTTGCAAATATAATAAGATCAAATAAAAAATCTACATTCACTTTTGTAATGGTCTAAAGTGAATATAAATTGAATCCATGGATGTCATATTAAAAAGCAATTTAATACGACCTCACAGTACCAAGTCACTTTCCTTCACCTCTATAGCCGGCTATCCCCGATAATGTAATTCTGCCAGGATAATCGTCACGGGGATGATCGTCGCGGGGATGAAATTGTACGGGGATGAAATGTCTGGTTTCCAGCCTAACGCACAGCAAAAAATACTTAATTCTTTCCAAAACTTTGTGATTCTATGAAGGGGTGATCATTAAATCTTCTATATAGAATTTCCCATGGCTGATGCGTAGTGGTGGCTGGAATTCTCGATTTCTCGGACAGAATCAAAAAGCCAGCATGGGTGGGTTAACTGGAATGGGAGTGGGACAGCGAACATATCGGATGGAATTTAGTATTCTGGTCTGCCACCACTTAAAATTCGGCACCTTAACATGCGGTTTTATTTCAGTTAACGGTTGCGAATTCGAGCCGGTTGCAGAATACTCACTTACTTTCCAACATAGCAAGGCCGATGAGAGAATCATCGCCGTAATCCGCCAAATCAGTGCGTAGCTGGCTGAGTATTAGCATGTGGGCGTGCATCGGATTTTCTGAGAATAAATCACCAAACAACACTAATCTCCTCATCCCAGAACCACAGATTTTAACCCGAAGTGGTCAAATTTTGGTGTGGAGAATGCTAAGATCTTTTTGCCCTGTGAATCTTAGCTAAATCCAACCGTTGATTTCAAAAAATGAAATCTTATTTTTAAGAAATAGACAAAAAAAAATCACTTCCGTTTCACAGTACCCGGTTCCAAAGAGTTTAAATTCCTTGAGAAGACCATGACCTCCCGTTGTTACCAGAGCATATCGTTTCCTGCGAAAGTAACATTGTTACGTGCGAAAAAAATGCCACTATTTGTGTCATGTTGAAGTTCTCCTCAGTATTTAATGCCTACATCATGGCCTGATTGCTAATTAATTGGCTTCATTCACCATAACACAGATTTTACAACCAAAAGAATGTTCAAACTTTGAGTTGGGTAGCATATCTGCAGAAAGCTACTATTACTGTAAGTTCATATTAATCACGTGAAAATCTTGGGCAAAGGATTTGGTTTGGATGTTCTGAGCAAGAATGTGCCACCTTATGGTCAACCAATTAATATACATACTGATATATTACTTTTTAAAAAAAAGTTTGTCATCATATCCATCACAAAACCTCGGAAATCACAACATAATGACACATCAACAGAAGAGACTAAGAATATAAGAGTTAGAAGTTAAGAAGCAAATTCAGACAAGGCATAAAAAAAATTGTTTGGCGTAAACCCCGACCGACCCTAAACAAAAAAAAACCTGCCGACCAAAAGTTTTTTATGCCATTATCACAAATAAAAAAAATATCGCCGACCTACCATTATTTTCAGCCCACAATTAAAAAAGTATTTTTTACCACCACAAAGACGAAAATAACAAAACAGACAACAAAGCCCTACCACAAGTAAAATAAAAGATATTTGCTATGCCATGAAAAAAGCTTAAAGTAGCTTCTTGTTCATCATTTTTAAAAACATTGAGAAGATCTAAACAAAAAAATCTATCTGACCCCCCCGACCGACCGCCCCTGATATTTTTTCTCTGTTGTACGCAAACAAACATATTTTTTTTTTTATGCCCAAGGGACCTGACAAAATGACTTAATGGGATTAACAAACAAGGAACATTTTTTTGTGCCTTCATCCAACCACACTCTTGAGTACTGCCTTCTGCCACCTGGAATCCTGGCACCAATATAAAACCAGGAAGCCCTCCAAAATTAAAAGAAGAGCAGCCAGATTGGTCCATGGAGACTTTAACTTCAATCATTGTCCCGACATGTTGGAGGAACTCGGATGGCGATCCATTGAAACCAGAAGACAAGTCCAATGCCTCACCACTCTCTATAAATTCTTAACGACGAAATTGACATCGACCAAACTTGCTACATCATCAACAAAAACCCATCAGAGATGCTGATTCTGCCACCACCGTCCAATACGACAAGTTCCATTGGTCTTCAACACCATTTATTGAGTCATTCTTTCCGGAAACTGTAAAACTCTTGAATAACATCCAACAGCAGACCATTAATGCAACTTGTCAAGCAACGACTTCAAGCCCCTACTCCAAAACCCTGACCATCTCCCTAAAGTCCACCCTAACAATTAGACGTCCACTCTCCAACTTCCAGTGATAGTCCCTGGCGGACGGTTTTGGAAGTGATGTCTACAAGGTACAAGGTATGAGATTAAGAAAATGAAGCAAGACTTTCTGAAGGTTATCTCACTCCACAACAAAGTTAGAAAATTGGAAGCACAAAGAATTGAAAGACTACACCCATGCTCAGGTGGAGTTCAGGAAAAACCCGCACCAGTATGCTAAAAGATTTTAGATACAGGTGATCAAGGTGCACCAGAATTTAGCAGGAAGCTGCTGATTCTTACTTCGCTAATACCTATCATGACAACAAATGCCAATACGTTATAACCCCTTGAGAGGAATTCCTGAAGCGAAGTGACAAAGCTCCACCGTCCATGAGCTAGCCTACCCAGTAAAGGTCCATGGCCCGATCGTTATTTAATAGCCTCATCCCCAGGACCACCGATTTTACTGGACGTGTGGTCAAGATATTGTGTCAGAAAAAATACTCTTATTCTAATTTACCCTATGAAATCGTGTGGTTAAAAGATGTTCGGTGTGTATGTTATGAGCAAAAACATATGCCATTTTGGTCGACCAAAATTGACAGAGTATTCTATGGGGCTTACCAAATCACGTTTTCAACTCTTCATATCAAAACGGATTGAATTCTCCTCATGGAAATTAAATACAAAAGCAGTATTAGGGTCAGTCATTCAATCAAGATGAGCACTTTATATTTTGAAATCAGGCCATCCTCCTTTAATGCTCACTTTTCAACTATGAAAGTTGGCAATTGAGCTACCAACTAGCAGTGGTGGCACAAGACTTCTTTTTCTGAGTGGGCAAAAGTGAAATTTGTGGGGCAAAAGTCAAAATTTGCAGATTGTAAAACCAATTTTGCCCCAAAATTGCTGAATTTTGCCAAAAATGTTTGTGAATTTTCAGGGGAGGGCAGCCAAGAAATCCAATTTCAGACGTCGCCATTGGTTTAACATGAAAAAGCGAAATCTTGACGAAAAATTCAGAATTTTTATATGTTGTCAAGGAATATTTTCTTATTCCAAAACCGTTGGAGTTGAAGAATCAACTCCACTGGAAGGGTTATTTCTGAATTTTTTTTTTATGAATAACAGACGAGGTCATATGTGGGTCATGGGAACACCCATGACCGACCCACATCAAAGCAACCAAATTGGTTTGTGGTTTGCACTCATTATTGCTGTAATTTCTTTTGACATTTTTGGTGAGTTGGTATAATGAATGAGGCTTGGCCGCCACGGCTTGTGATTTTTGGCCTCAAACGCTTATTTTTAAATGCCAAATAGGGGGTGCAATTGTCCCATGCCTTCCTGGCGCTGCCACTGCCAACAAGACATTTAAAGCATTGCAAATCTTTGCTTCCTCATGTGCAATAAGAAAAAAAGTGCTGTGGCAGGATTGTGATGGAAGATAAATAATGCAACTTCACTGACCATATTCACAAAAGAACTTAGTCCTGGTTTAACTCTTAGTCCAGGACTAAGTCCTACTATTAGGCCTAAAAAAAATTGTTTGATTGGCGTAACATAGAAAAAAAAATAGGGTAGGTAGGTCAGATTTTTTTTTTTTTATGTTTCACATACCATATAGAGTCTTTTGAAGACTCTAGATATGGTATGTCTCAAAGTGCTGTCAGAGTGAATGGAGAGATCACTTCTTGGTTCACCAAAACTGGAGTCCGACAAGGATGTATACTGTCCCCGCAGCTATTTAACATCTTGCTCGAGTTAGTCCTGAGGTTGGCAATTCAAGAGGAGGAGATAGGTGCTGAAGTAAATGGACAAATTATTAACAACCTCCATTTTGCAGATGATATCGTCCTCCTAGCTGAATCTGAGAAAGATCTTCAATTCCTAGTTTCAAAAGTGGATACAATCAGCAAAAATTGGTTCCTTGACAATCAACATCAGCAAAACTGAGGTTCAGGTAATCAGCAAGGAAAAGATCAAGTGTATAATTAAGATAGATGGTAAAGCTTTAGAGCAAGTAGAAAACTTCATTTACCTGGGAGGAGTCATATCTGAAACACCCACCAGTGAGAGCGATATCAAATGCCGAGTTGGTTTTGCTATGTGCGTAATGCAGAAATTAAACGCAATCTGGAAGTCCAAAGTCATCAAAAAGACAACAAAGATCGATTTATACAGTGTACTGATACTATCCATAGTCACATATGGTGCAGAGACATGGACATTGAAAAAACTGATGAACAAAGACTGAGAGTGTTTGAAATGGCTTGCTTGAGAAAGATTTTGGGGGTGACACGAAAGGACAGGATAAGGAACACAAAAATCAGAGATATACTTCAATATCATCAAGACTTACCAGCTTCAATCATGACTAAAAAGATGAAATATTTTGGTCATGTGAAAAGAAGAGCAGCGAAAGATACCCAAAAATGCTACTGGAAGGAAACATCAAAGGAACCAGACCCAGAGGGAGACCTAATAAGAAATGGATTGAAGACATCAAACAGAGCTGTAAAGACCTGAACATCCCCTCAGTGACAGCAGCAGGACACCTGGCACAGGACAGGAAGTTATGGTGACAAATAATAATGGGAAGAGCCATCTCGGGACCCACTTCGGCCACCTCGGGAGGAAGGCTTTAAGTCAAGTAAGTCATGTTTCACAACGAACACAAAAATATAGATGACACACATACAAAAACAAATGGCCAAATTTCACTTTTTCTGTACCCCATCTTTTATTGCATTGTTTGAAGTCCTGACAATCCTTTAGAGTACCGACGTATGACGTCATTAAAGTCCTGTTTTTGCGACCGGTGGAGGCATCTATGTGATACTTAAATGACAATTTGTTTTACATGGTTTTTACAACTTTTTTTGCACACAAAAAAATAACAATATTTAGGGTCGGCGGTTTACTAAAAATGGGGTTCGGACGGGTTACGGACAATCAAACATTTTTTTAGGCCTTATATGAAGGACCTTTAAGTTTAATTGTTTATTGGGCACAAAGAGACTATGAAAGGGAAACAATATTAAAGGGGACTACACGAATTTAAGTATATAGTTTTCTTCTTGATAGAATAGCCTCACCACCAAAACACATCTGTAAAGTTTTTGCCCTGATATTTAACTGTTTTAATGTGAGAGCTAAATGTGATTTTGTTAATCCCCGTAGAATACTGTGTATGAAATTAATCTTTGGTGATCAAAATGGGGCAATTTTTGCTTAAATAACATACAAACCAAACCATCCTTTAGCCTAAGATTTCACAGGTTAAATGAGAAAATAGTTGCTTTCTTGAAATACCCAAACATTGTTAACACTTCAGTAAAATCTGGGGTTCTGGGGACTAAGGTATTAGCAATAGGACCTTCTTGAACTTCAAATAGGATCTAACTGTGAGTGTCTTTATACTTTTGTTCCTTATTTTAGGCTGTTAGAAGATAATATTGGAAAGAAATTTTAGTGGTCTTTCTCTTTCATAGTAGGACTTAGTTCTGGACTGATAGTTCAACCAGGACTAAGTTCTTGAAAATGCAGGACATTTTTTCAATTTTCAAAGGCATGTGCTCTGAGCAATATCTATTTTTTCTTGAATGCTATATGTGACATTTGATCAACAGTGGCGGTTTTGCCAAGGGGAAGGGGGGGGGCATCTTCCCCCAAATTTTGTTTCTTGCCCTCCTAGTTTGCTCCCCCCAACCCCCGGCTGAAAGAAAAATAGGGCTTTGGGCCAAAATTCACGATTTGGGGCCAAAAAATCACCAAAAATTGGTTAAAAATCTCCCCCCAAATATTTGATACTTTGCCCCCCCAGAATTTAACTTTTGCCCCCCCCCAGAATTTCACTTTTACCCCGTTTCCCCCCCAGAAAAAGAGGTCTGGGCGCCCTGGTGATACATAGTACCTGATGCTTTAAAAAACCAAACCAAAATTCAAGGCTCCTCCATGATGGAGCAGAACCTCCTCCAATAGGCCAGCGAGGAAGAAATTTATTAAATGACCACCCTTCAAGGGAAAAATTAATAAGGCTATCCTATTGTTAATCCTAACCATTATGTTTCCATCTTCTCACAGCTATGTCAAGACGATGGTTGAGTTCATCCAATAGAAACATCACCAACAGTAAACCATACCTTATTGTTGTAAGAGAAAAGGAATCACCACATTCCAGTCTTTCAGAAGGTGAGATTACTAGAGTCATATCTAAATCATGATTAGCTGTATGTTTTGGGATATACACCTGTATTCCTGTGTTTAGTTTGCGGGAGTTGTTACTAAGTGGAATAGGGTTAATAATAAGGCTGATTTAATTTTTTTTGGTATGAAAAGAAGTGCATTTGAAAGTCAAGACAATAACAAAAAAATCACAAATAAGAATATCACAAAAAAGAGAGAAAAACATTTAAGGGTCCCCCTGGGCCCTTGAACACTTAATCCACCTAATTACAACATTTAATTTTCTCTGTTTCATATGAAAGGCCATCACAATATGTCTTAATTCCAAAATCTCATTCTAACCTGCTATTTTGATGTGAATGGTACAATATTAGTCCTTAGGCTACTGTACAAACCATTTCTGGTAACTTGTAAACAACCTATATTTGAGCTTGTAGCAGAGGGTGTTTGAGTCAATTCCACAATGCACCAGTTTTGGGAAATTTCACCTCAATATGATCATGTGATCCCACAAAAATCCTATTCTTTTCACATAAAAACCCTGACTTTCACACTTATTTTAGCCCATAAAGCATTAGTACAGATACCATGAAATATCTTGTGGTTCTTAAACTTCTTGAACACTTTTTATCCCTAAGTACTGACATGTGTTTAGTACAGTACAGTACAGTAATGGGACATTGCCAAGGATGCAAATTCGTCTCCGTTCGCGAGAATCAAATTTACTTGAAATGACAACACTTAATACATGATTCAATGAGAGATATTGATTCTTGTATCTGGATGCTACGAGAATCACTGCGAGAATTGATTCTGTGATTCTCGGCAAATTTGCATCACTGATTGCAATGCATTATGGGATTGGTTCAAATACCCTTTGAGCTTTGTAGCACCATAATGGAAAAGAAGTCAACCAAAATATTTTGAAGATGAGATAAAAAATACAAGATTTCTAATGATAGAGAAATCTCAGGTTTGATGGGTTAAGTGGTGGGGTGGAAGCAGAGGATCAGGTAGTGCACCTTTAAGTGTTAAAGAGTTGTGGAATAATTGACTGACAATTTTGTCATCTTTTTCTGTTTCAGTCTTGGATGTCAGGATAGAACAGCTTTCACACGGTAAGGCACGGGGGGGGGGGGGACTTAGTGGAAAAGGGGGTATGGAAATGAGGGGCCATATGGGATCGTTTTCCAAATCCACTCTGGTATGTTGAAGAAGGGGCAACCCTTTTTTCATGAAAATTTTGTTATAAGAATGTGAGTACATGCCTGTCATAGTCAGTTTCGAAAAAAGTAGGGTGCTAACCCACAATTGCCCCATGTATCTTTTCTCTGGATAGCATGCCATGAGATTAGTCTTGTTCCCAGTACTTGGTGGTTGTCCCAACGGGTATGTATACTGCAAATACTCACCCAACAAGTCTGGTGGAGTTTGGTATGAGCTTGTCGCTGATTGGTTGAAATTTTCTCAAGATCATGAGTTCGAAAAACATTGACCGACCGGTAGAGCATATTTCAAAATCCTAGATGTGTTGATGAGATGTCCTTGTACTGAAAACATTGCAAGAAATTCTTTCAAAGGTTGTTTGTGCTGTAGTATTGCATTTTTGTAAGTTTACCTAAGGCCCCGCTTTGAACCTTGATGAATGAACTGCACGTTGTTATTGGTCAGCCAATTGGAGCATTATGAAAGATCATGGCTCGGGGCATACTAAAAATAGCTGACTAATCAGTGATCAAGCTGAAATGAAATTCACCAGACTTGTTATGGTGAGTATTCATAGTATACATTCTGCAGGACACCCACCAAGTACTGGGACCGAGACTAGTCATAAGTTTTTGTGTTGCTTGCAAGGATTTGCAGGAGGCACATACTATAGTATCCGTAATAATTGTTTGAACTAAGCGTTTGCAGTACCGACTTGTGCGACCTGTACACGGACGTATCGCGTGTCTATTTTAATTGTTGTGTTTACGCGCTGTCTACAGCAGTGCGGCCTTCACGTACACACGCAGAAGCTTGTTCGAATCAGTTCAAACAATTATTACTCCGACTATAATCCAAATTCTGTATGTCCGTCCATGTGTCTGTCTGTGTGTGTGTGTTAAAGTTTGGGTTAAACTTTTTCAAATTGCTTGTGCACACCTTAACTCCAATAGACGATTTGCACAATTCCCATAATGCATTTCGTATTGTGCCCATTTCCATCCGGGAACTTGTACCAGCCTCAAGTCAGCTAAAAACATACAGTTAAGAAGGTAATATCAATACTAGAAAACTTAACCTATCTGTGACGTTGCACAGTTGAACTGTATTCGTCCGGCAGGTGACAATTATGGCACGGTTACAATAAAAAATGCCCCCTTTTGTCGTAAATTTCAACTTAAGTGCCTCGCTTGTTTTTTGTTCCTATGATGTTCTTCTACATTTTTGTAAGATTAACTTCATGTGAAAAGGAACTTTGTATTGTAGTTTTAGGCACTGTCCGGCGACGCGAACGAACAACAGAATATTTTGTAAACATGAACTCCGGGACAAGTTCCCGGATGGAAATGGGCACAATATGAGATGCATTATGGGGATCGTGCAAATTGTCTATTGCCACCAAACTTAGTTAGAGGTGCACCATAGAGACTTGCATGTCATGGTTGGGTTAAAGGTTACATACCAAGGTCAAAGGTCATTAGAGGTCAACTTGTGCAGAGAGGGAAGGAAAGGTGGACTGCGAAAGCAGGGACACTAGTGGTGTGAGAACGGCCTTGTCAGTTTAGAATTGCCTGGCATTTTCTGGATTGAAATAACTTGGGATAGATTTAACTTGATTTGGGGGGGGGGAGGTACTTTGTTTTTGATGGCATAAAAGGTAATTTCTTCCATATTCACTGATATACATCCTTCTTTTTCTCTGCACAGAGTCTGTAAAAAATGTGAAGCCTGGAACATTTTATCCACAACCATTTAAGACTGTGAGAATGCCAAGGAAGAAACACCCTCCAGCACAAGAGACATTGCCTAATGCCAAAAACAAGAAGAAATCCAAAGTCTCAAAGTCAACACCAAGCAATGCTAATCAAGGATCCAAGAGTCAAACCAAATCAGTGCAATCTCATTTGGAGGAAATCTCCAAGACTGTATCTTCCCGCTTAGATGATACCAAAGGTGCAGTACAGAGTAAAGAATATGTGAGCCACAGACTTGTAAGTTAAAAGATAGAACTAGAAATCCTATAGAATCGAGAGTGAAGATAAGGACTACAAACCACCTGAATCAAGGATAGAAACACTTGTGAATCTGAATCAAGTAGAGCCACTTCCAAACAAAAGCAGCACCAGAGAAACGGTTTGGATCAATTTGAAGATGAAGCATGTGGCCAAAGAGGGAGCAACGCTGTAGATCCCGAGAAATGCGGCCAAGCAAGGTGCTGACCAAAAGCAACTCTTGGAAGTGATGCTGTCAATTTGCAAAAAACAAGGAAAATGAGCTACCATCTGTTGCAAGACAAGAGCTTGTATTTGGAGCCATGATTGAAGTTCTGTATGTCAAGGAGATATGGTGAGTTGTAATTGCATGTAGTTAAAGCACTGTCAGTTAGTTAGTTAGTTAGTTAGTGAGTTAAACCAAGTTTAAATTCAGGTTTTGTCCCGCTAACGGGGGTGGCGGATACACCTCACCACTCAGCAATACTGCTGTGTGGGAATTTAGTGGGGAGCAAAAGAAATTGACCGGATGCCCTTCTGAGAATTCCCACGTTTTGGGGGGGGCCTAGCCTTTGGGCAACCCCTATGCCCCCATGCAAGGCAGCATGTTGCTGGATGGCCGTAATTAGCGCGCCAGAGCTGACGGAATTGAAGGTAGATCTTCTTTTCATTCTACAGGGGTAACCAGCTACCCTCATCATCAGATCAGAAAAACCAATGGGGGGTGACGGTTTAGCCCCGACAACGACGGCATGGGACAGGTAGTACTTGTACCAGGATACCAGTAGCAGGCCTCATAGAATCCTGACTGAACGCTGTCAGTGATTGCTAAATCAAAAAATCCAAAAAAAAATATTAAAAAATGTGATTTTGCATAACAAGTTACATGGTACCCCCAACATATCCTGCAAATGTTAAGGCCAAATAGGAGTATTAGTAATTATTGTCCTTACGGACACTACCACAACACCTAACTGAATGGGGTCATAATTTGGAAACACTTGCCTTTTTTTTCCATTTCCGTAAAAGTAACGTATGAGAATTTTACAGACTTATCTGTCACTTTTAAGCTATTCCTGCAAATTTCAAATGTTTTGACTCTTCTTGATGAATCACTGATAGTGTGTTTAATTGTGTGACTGTTGTAGTATTGCAGAATGAGCTGAATTCTGCGTTTTCTCCATAGATCAATCTTTTATTTTTATGCTTTATTAATTTAAATAAAGTTTGCCTCAAAGATCTTTAGACATTCAAAACCTAATGCAAAATATAGTTTTTCATGTATGTTTTTCTTTTCTTAAGGTGGATGACCCGATCAAGTTCCGATTTTTCATATGATGTTTTCTCACTCACGTGAAAGCATCACTAAAAAACATGTTGTTGTTGCAAATTTTGAGTTAAATCAGTACAGGTGTTTGATAGTGGAAGAAAATAATGTGTACCAATTTGGCTCATAGGACAGTGTGTGTTAATTAATGTGGTCAACCACATCTGGGGATGTTTTTGCTCATAACTTCAAAAGGAAGCATTTCCTGGATCTTAAATTTCCCTGAAGTTTTGAGAAAAATATGAACTTTCTTTTGATGCCAAAATCTTAATGTTGATGAAGTAAAGCGGGGGACGAGGCCATCGATCGGGTCACCCACCTTTTAAGTGTAACAACTTGAGGTATGAACAAAGGTAACTGTTTGGCCTTGAATGTTGGAAGTGAGTGAGTGAGCTAGTGGGTGGGTGGGTGGGTGGGCAGGCAAGTGAGTGTGAGTATATCTGTGTGTGTGAGTGAATGTTAATGAACATTGATGATATATGAATAGGTAAAACTTCTCGCATCATTTAATTTCTGTTCTTCTGACAAAGGTACCCCAGGCATTGTCTGAATTTGAAGGGGCTAGAAAATCCAAAATGGAGATGGATGTGGAGATCTACAACATGTTAATGAGGGGCCTGGCACAAAAGGTATGAAATCTACTTGTTTTAGTAGGGATTGACTGACCCAATGAGAGCATGCACAGATAAACTGTTGTAGGGTATAAGCTCAAGACCACAAGGAGTTCTAGGTGTCAATTTCTTCATTGTAGTTTTGAAATGATGTGTGGTGGTATACCAAAAGTCTGGAGGAATACCAATTTCTCCCCATGACAATGAGGATGGCAACTAGTCAATGACTGCCCCTTTGCGAATTGAATACATTCCATGTCTGATGTACCGGTTTAGCGGGATCTTTTGAGATACCCAACCCGTGTCACTAAATTTAAATTTTTCAGCACCGGGGCTGAAATTTCTCAGGAATACAATCAAAATTTCCTTCCGAGATTGCAACTTTTATTTAAAGGACAAAAAATTCCCTCCAAATAGGGAAATTTCCCTATTTGTGGTTCCCAAGTTCCCCACTTTTTCCTGGCATGCTTTCACACATCCCTTATTAAAATAAAATAAGTTATGTTTGCAATGCCTCGTATAATACATTTGGTCAGGAATTCTGAAGACTGCCACAAAATGCTCAACTGGAAATGAATTGTTTTTGTAAGTTTTTTTGTTTTTGGTAAATATTGTCCAAATTTAAAGAGTTCCTTGTTCCCAAGGACCTTATTGTAGGCAAGCAGTGAGTACCTGTTGTGTGAGTGCAAGAAGTTCGTAAGTGCAATAGCTGCCACTTGTCAGAAATTCCCATCAAACATACTATAATGGCAAAACTTTTGTCAGTGGCTCTTGAAATGGTTCTTCAGGTGACACAGTTGTCTGAAGAACCATTTCAAGAGCCACTGACTCAAGGAAATGAATTAAAAGTTATCGTAATATATGACAACACGCAGATGTATCGCGTGGCAGCTATTGCACTTACGACCTTCTTGCAATCGCATGACCAGTAATCTTTGCCAAATTAAAGCTGCGATCAGTGATTTTCTTCACCAGAATTTTGATTTTCTTGACTAAAAGATTTGATCAAAACCAGGTTTGCATATTTGTTATGCTAAATAAATGATATATCCATTTTCAATATTATAATCCTTTAATTTGTTTGTTTTTATTCAGGGAGCTCTAGGGGACATCCGTAGTTTGTTTGATAAGATGACATCATCAGGCATCAAACCCAATGCACAGTCTTATGCGTTGGTTTTACAATGTATAGGAAGGTAAGGTCTATTACAAAATAAGAGATTTTCAAACAACTGGGGGATGTGTATAGAGCTTGGAGTTACCGTTTTAATTTCCTATCCGTTTACACGGTCTGTATTTTCGTTCGTTTAAACGTTTAAACGGTCACAACAAGTTAACGACTGCCGAATTTGGCGCTTCCACGCAAATGCAATTCTTGCACCATAAATCGTTCGTAATCGGGTTACGTGGCTTTGCATTCGATCATAAATATCATCTTGAACCATAAAATGTTGTTTGTACTTACCTATGTTATGTTTTAATCCAAAATAAAGCAGTTGAATATCCAAAGATGCCCCAAACGACGAATCACTTTGTGACGCTTCCATTTTATCTAAAATTACCTTTTTTGTAGATCCCTCTGTAATTGAAGCACCGCGTAATTGGGGCCGTGTTATGCGGTGTATATGCCGAAGTCGCTCCACTCACGTACAAGAACTTGGTAAACGGGGGATTTCCCTGTTTCCGTAAAAGCCGGAAACCATTTCTAGAAGAAGCATTGGAACTGTTAACTTTTCACTGACGGCGGGTAATTTTGGTGAAAATTTGACTTCAGCAATTAAAATAATACTGAAAAAGAGTTAGTAGGGTTTGCTGACGTGTAAACGTGTAGTGAATTTCTAAACGTGTAGTGACCCTTCCGTTCGTGTATACGTTTAAACGTTTACACGTCACAGCACTAAATGTGTATAACATGAGAAGTCCTCAGTCCTGGAAGTCCTCATTCACTTTCTCTGCCTGTTACACATACCCAGGCTCATTTAGCAAACTGCTGGCAGTCACAGCACATTATGGAAAATGTGAAAATTGTGAATATATTAACCCCCCCGGGCTCTCGTACATGCATAGCGCCCGATCTATTGGTCATTTTCATGGGTGTTTCTGCAGGCAGTTTCCATAACCTGACCCATATGAATTCGGAAACCTTAATGGAATAAACCTGTGCTTTATTCCGTAAAGGGTTTCCAAATTCATAAGTGTGTCAGATGGGTCAGGTTACGGAAACTCCCGTTTCTGTAAGGTGACCCATCTGACACACTTTTTGTGACACACAAGAATTTGGAAACCTTAACAGAATAAACATGTGGTTTCACCTCATAACTTGTTACCTATTTAGTTCTTATTTAGTACCTATTTAGAGGGCGCGTGTGGTCCAGTGGATTGAGCGCTCGTCCCGCAATCGAAAGGTGGTGGGTACGAGTCCCGCTGCGGCCAACGTGTTGTGCCCGTGAGTAAGGCACTTTACCTTAATTACTCCTCTCCACCCAGGTGTATAAATGGGTACCAGCATTATTCAATGCTGGGAAAGTAACAGACTCGCTGTGCGGGAGGAGTGGCGAACCCCCCACAGCAAACATAATATGGAGGAGTCTGGCCCAAACGCTAAGGAAAGAGAGATGGGCACTCCGCGCACGAGCTTCGCTCGGCACGAGACTTTACTTTTTTTAATCGAAATTTATGATGCAGCTGCAACTAAATGCCAGTTATTTTTGCATAATGTTTTTTTTTCAGAATGAAGATAAACTACTCAAAGATCGCCTCAAACTGGTCTGTCTGACATGACCGTACACGACGTCAACCATTGATGACTTGTTCCTCAAGACATCTTTCGTAAACGACGAACAGGGCAGTCATGCTGCGGGTCACCAGTCATCAAAGGCCGCAATACGACCCTCCCAACCACCCCCGCCAACGCCCTCGTGCTACAACCCAATATCGTCCAGGATTTGGTATGGGGATTAGTCTGAATTAAAGCCAATCAACAAGGTAATTTTCTTTGCTTGGATATACTAATAGATTCTTGTGGTGTTTTGCTTAGGGCTGTGACTTTAATTAAGCTCTAAATAATTTCATGATGGTTATGAGATTTGTGTCGGCCCTCATAGTTTATTCACAACCCATTGATGTTTCACCCACACTATGTTTTGTATTTTGCACATTGGGTGGGAATCTGAAGTATGTCATATGGAAGAGAGGTATACCAAATATACCAATGTTTCTAATCTATATATAGAAACAGTGATGGTGATAATAACTAATAGCCTTTTTTGTTGTACTTGACTTAACTTGTTCACTAGATCTATGTTCCATTCCACAAACAACCTCTCTATTGTAAGCCTTATAGAATATTCTAGTGAAAAGTCACTGATGCTAGTCACCGACTGCAATTCGCGCATGTGTAGTACATTCCTGACTGACCTAAGTTCAAATGCACCACGTTGCAATATACACACACCGAATCTGTGTGTACATTGTACATGCATGCAAACCATTCCACTTGACCGCGCCACAAACACGGTTCCGCTCATATAATTATGACAGCAATCAATACTCCATTGCATTTCCCAGTTCAAACTTGGTTCCACTGCCGAAATATAGCCATGCGTATTTGCATTGTCACCTTAGTATAAGTAAATGTCACCTTGTAATGATGACACTGTGGTTCAGGAATGATCTAAGTAATACGACACAGATAGTACATCTCACTAGTCACATTATGTCGCGCATAATCTACGATTATTTAGGAGTACTTTTTCAACCTCAATTTCCGGGATTGACCATGGCGCAACGTTACTAACATAAACAACAACACCAACACCACCAACGGAATTCTTCTTTAATTCTGTTTTTCATCTTCCGATAGCCAAGACCATACCGGATTTTCCCATTATCATTGCGCATATAATTTTGACCACCTGAGGTCTAAATAGTCTCTCGAACGTCATGAAACACACATTACAGAATTTCCAAAATCTCCCCAAGCTGTATCACAGATATGATGTCACCATTCAGTAATGAGAGTAATGAGCGGTGCTCTTCATTTGTAATTGTATACGAAGAAGTGTTTTTGTGTGTTCCTTAGACTCTGTATAGCTTAACAATACTGGGTGGGTTCATAGTCTACACAGTCTAGACCATGGAAAAAACTTTCTACTGAAATCATATTGTCGTGCACTTCACAGCAGTTGTATATATACCAAATTGTCTTTTATTTTTAAAACCATTTTAAGTAGTGGTGATTTTAACAACTGATGTACGTAGCCATGACCGTCATCTCTATAAAATTTAGAAAAATCCATTTTGCACCTCTTACCATATAGGCCTACACTCTCTCTCTATTCTCCTATCCCCATATAGCTAGTGTAACACCCATTCCAAGAAAAATCGTGTTGGCCTGCACTGGAGATTTTGTAAAATTTACACAGGATGTAACCAGTGGAATAAATAATCCAAATCAGTTGTCAAAAGTGTGTCGCATTGATATTATTTGTTTTATTCTGATTTTGTCATAATAAATGAGACTTTCAAACAGCTTTGCTTCCAGTACAGTAGTAGTAGTAGTAGTAGTAAATTCAAAGTTTTAAATCCGGTTTTGTCCACGTGAACGAGAGTGGCTGGCTCACACTCACATTAACACCCTTACCTCATCCCTCCACTTTTCCCGATTCAGTGCATCTCCATCCTCAACCCATTAACCAACCCTCCTACTCTCCTCCTCCACTTGCTTCTTCTGTCTTCTTTGGTCGTCCCCTCCTCCTCGAACCACCCACCCTGAATTTGCCTGATTCAGTGCATCCTTCATCCTCAACCAACCCATCTGCTCTCCTCCTCCACTTGCTTCTTCCATTTCTTCTTTGGTCGCCCCCCCTTCCTCACACCACCCACCCCAAACTCAAGGACCCTTCTTAAACTATGCTCATCATCCCTCCTCAGCATGTGCCATGCATACCAATGTACACCATTCTCCTTCCACCGCTTCTTCCAAACCCAACATCTGCACCAAGTCTTCAGTCTTCTTCCTATCCATCGACTTCACACCACATATCGCTCTCACTATCGCTCTCTCTGTACATGTACCTCTCAAAATCCCCATCTCATTTTCACTCAGACACCATGTCTCACTCCCGTACAGCATCACACCACTCTTATACATCATTCTTTTCATCTTCAAAGGAAATCTTTTCACTTAAAGCAAAACTCCACATTCCCTAAACTTCATCTGCCCAAACCTTACTCTAGCTGTCATAGCTGCCTCACATCCATCATGTACATTTATCCTGTCCACCATGTATGAGAATTCCTTCACTGATTCCACCTCATTACACAACTTTTTCACCTGTTTCCCCATCCCTGCAGCTCTTAAATCTTCTGCACACAAAATCTCATGCCAAGCTTCCTCTTCATCTTTGTACATCTCCCATGAATCCATCTTATAGTATTTACACTTGTTTTATCTGCTCAGCAGGCTTCTGATAGGAGAACACTTGGATGCTCAGGTGTGCTAACAGAAGAGCAAATCCGGGAGAAATTCAAGGAACAGTTGGAGATGGAGATCCAGGAGGAGGTGAAGATCAAATCAATTGAAGACGATGGAAATCCAGATCAGCAGACCCTTGAGAAAGTGAGTGGCGAATGCAGGAAATTATATTTATGTTGTGTGATTTATTAGACTTTATGGCTGGTATTCTGAAAGGGAGTCTATTTTTATAGACCTGGGTTTAAACCAGAGTTATAGTCCTACATGAGTGGACCTTTTTTCTTTCAAAATACAGTGAAAGTTAAATGTAACGGGTGAGAAAATTCCTCATGGATGGGCCGTTCCGGCCCATCCATGAGGAATTTTCTCACCCGTTACAGCACATTTTTATAGCATGTTGGAAGAAAAAAGGTCCACTCATGTAGGACTAACCCTGGTTTAAACCTGGGACTAAAGTTAGTCTCCCTTTCATAATACCAGCCCTTATGTTGTGTGATTTAAGTTGGTTAGACTTAATGGTTGGTATTCTGAAAGGGAGTCTATTTTTATAGAACTGGGTTTAAACCAGGGTTGTAGTCCTACATGAGTGGACCTTTTTCCTTTCAAAATCCTGTAAAAGTTGAATGTAACAGGCGAGAAATTTTTTTTTACCCATTACAGTTCTTTTTACCCATTACAGCACATTTTTAGAGTATGTTGGAAGAGGCTTATCATTGATGTATGTCTTGGAGTTGGCTCCGATCGTTCGTGCGTGCAAGTCATTGGTATTGACTTAGGTGTCCGGATTAGTTGAGCTTTGTAAGTTGAACCGGGGCCTTGTGTATCCATGATACAGATGCTCCTAACTTGGCCCCCTTTGAGGCTGGAGCAGATTGGGAACAGTCTGTGTTTTTCATCCTACTCTTATTCGAAACTGGCTACGATATACATGTACAGTTGTGACTCTCTGTACACAGGACTGACCACGCTTAACGTCCCTCCGAAGGACAGGATTCATTTCATGATTCATTTGCCCAATTCCAAGTGAACTATGGAGGAGTGCGGTGTTCTGATTTTAATCAATAGCTGGTATACAGATCAAATCCAGAATTGAGTACCCAAATAAAGACCCCCCAAAAAGTAACGCAGCATGTCTAAATACCCGATAAGTTACAAACCATCGGTCTATGCACAAAAATATAAAATGATATCAATAGTCTGTTTTGTTCTGCAAATTTTGACATCTTTCTTGCTCCATTGTGATCAATATCGCCAAAAGAATGTTCATTTTACGAAAATGTGTCACATTTTCAAAGTTGCAACTGAAGGCATTATTACAAGGTTACAATACACAACCATGCATTAAGTGACACACACTCCACGGGAAGAAGACGGTCTTTCACTGAATGGCAATCAATATGGCTATACCTTTTATTGCAACTTTCAAAAAGGGAGAGATTTTCTTATAATGGGTATAGTGTTGGCAATATTGATCGCAATGGGGCAAATAGGGTATCAAAATTTACGGAAGAAAACAAACTATTGATATAATTTATGTTTTCGTGCAAAGACAAATGGTTTGTAACCTATGGGGGTATTTAGACATGCTGTGTTACTTTTTGGGGGGTCTTTAGATCCCAGCAATTGTCCCCACCGGGATTTGAACCTGGGAAATTTGCACCACAGGCAAGTACCCTAACCACTAGGCCACACTCTCCACTCTAAGTTGGCGAATTATTATAAGGAATTTATTGCGGGCCATGGGCTGATTTAATAATAATATTTAATTCTGAAACAAGGCATCTTAGTGTGAAATGTTATGAAATACATCATACCCTTGTAGGACCTGTAAATGAGAATAATATTGATGTTAGCGTTGCATGCATATTATTTATTTCAGAGGCGTATATTACGAGAACATCAAAGAATCTGGAAGATGAATTTAGTGCAAGCGATCAAGGAAGAGCGTGAAGGATTCAGGAGGAGAATGAACAGACAAGGTAATGATATGATCCCAGTGAAAGAAGATCAGAACTTCACCCTTGCCTTTTAGATTGCTTTACCGGGGGATAACTGGGTATTCTTGTTGGGTAACAACCTGAGTTACAAAAATGTGAGACCTAGCCAGGTCTCGAGACCTGCAATCTAGGATATCAAATTCAACCAATGTGATTGTCTCTCTCGGTCTTACATAGGGTATCAAATTTGACTTTCCAGTCTCAGGTATCAAATTAGCAGGACTGTGTTAGAATGATGATTCTTGTGTTTATATCATGCTCAAAACAGATTGTTTATATCATACTCAAACAAAACTTAAAAACAGAACAAACTTTCATAAAATGACTCAAATGGGGAAACCCTTGTATTGCGGGTGCTAACCCAGGCTCGTGTACAGGTTATCCCCTCCCCCATTTCCTGTCTTGTAAAGATTCAAAGAAATGCACCTGATGAGAAAACCCACTTGTCTAGAAATGTTGTTGTTATGGGAATCAAGTTAGCAGAAAACAAGAGAGGGAGTTGGAAAAACACATTGTTCCAAAACATAGTTAGAGAGAAATTAATTCCCAGAAATCAATTAGGGCGTTCATTCACGAGGATTGTGTTGTTATGAACGCTTGTTATGCGAGGACCGTACGTGTTCATGTTTACCTTACTTTATTTATTACTTACAAAATTAAAATCATCAATATAAAATTTTCAGCCTGAAATTACCCCCACTTTTGGTGTTCGTCACAGCGGCCAGGTTGATAAACGATTCTTTATACTTGGTCGTGTGATGCGAATTGACCAATCACGTACGCCGATACATACGGGGTATACAATGGAATTTGTGGTCTATGCTCTTCACTTCATTAGGTCTTGCACCCAGCTACATGGGACTGTATCACCCATTTCTGAAACATTCTGTCACCGAGGAATACGCCAGACATGGTGCTAAAGAAGTGATGGCTAACCTTAGATTGTTCTTACGGAAGGAATGGCCATCGTGAATTTGTCCCCATGAGTTGGGACGCTTGGTGCATCGTAAGCTGGTTAATCAGGCAGCCAAAATCAGCGGGGTTTAGAAGATAGGTAAAGTAATGTGAGGTGATCAAGGAAAACGATTCGACAGTCACTAAACAAGTTTTTGATATCTGGTGTAAAATAGGTGCAGAGGGTGGTGAAAAATATGAAAAAGTGATTTTTTTTTCAGAAATAGAAGAATCTTTTGGCTGACACCTGGTGAAGTTCTTTTTTAAAAATTCCAAGATTATTGGGTGGTAAAAGGGAAAGATTTTTCCCCAAAGCTCTATCTTCTCTCACTCAATAAGGTGAAACTTTAAACGTATTTCTTTGTTTGTGAGGTTTGTCGTCATTCAAAAAATACCATCTTAGGATCTGTTGTCTGTTGTCGTGTTGTTTTCACTGAGTGAAGCTTAGTCATTGCTCTGTAGTTAGGGCGAACTAAGCGACTGCAAAAGCGTCGAACTTAGTAGTAGCAACCTGACCTTTGTCAGGTCGAAGGTCGTACCTGCTCAGGGACTGGATGGTTTTGTGGGATGTTGGTGTATGTTTTAATGCATATTCCGTGTTCAGTTCAGTCTGTGTCAGCATGAGCAAGGAAAAGGCATTTGAATTAAAATAAAGTTGTTGAAAGTAAACTTCATTGTTTTGCATTGCAGTGTGTAGCATAACATAAGTTTTAGAAAAAATTTAAGAAAATATCTAAAACAAAACTTCTCATTTTGGTAAACTTCAAAACTCACTTTGATTGATCGCATCACTAATGTTAACCTTACGACAGAACTTGGCACTGTATGTTTTATCTCCATTAGCTTGTGTAATGGGACTTGTGAAAATTTAGAAGTTATGCATTCCAGCGAGTTTCTAGTCCTGCAGTATTTTGAAACCTTGTTTACCACAAATCACAGTACATAATTGAAGGGGTTGGTACCAGCCGGTCATTCCGGCCCCAACCATCAAACCCGAGGTTTGGTACCATTGGAAGCCTTGGACAGTATTTATAGGTGTTCTATATCACAATTACTGGGGTGTTGGACATTTTCCTGGGGGGACCCAATGGCCACACATGACCTTGATGAATTCTACGGATAAAGTGACTTATTCCGTAAAGTATGCTGAATTCATCAGGGTCATGTATGTCAGGGGTCACAAATGGCCACACCCATTACTGGTCATGGTAAATGTAGTTAGTAGTCAAACCAAGTTTTTAAATCAGCGTTTGATCCCCAATAAAACAGGGGTGGCCGGCCGGCGCGGATTTACATACATATTCAGCAATACTGCTGTGTGAGGATGTATTGGAGCAAATGATAAATGACCGGGATGCTCTTACTGACGTCAATCCACAGTTTCGGCGGTGTGGACCCTAAGCCTCTTTGGGGGCATGCATGCAAGGAGGCATGTGGCTGGAGGCCGCCATTATAGCCTCTCTAGACGCTGACACCCTTGTAGTAGATCTCTTTGTCATTCTACCAGGGTAACCAAGCTGCACCTCCTCATTAGATTTCATTAGAAACCCTGTATGGAGGGAGGTATGGAGGTTTTAGCCGCGAAACTCCGCCCTTGGACAGGTAGTACTGGTTCCAGGATACCAATAGCAGAACCAGAACTGTCTGGCCGATTCTAAGGTTTCCTTGCAGAAGTGGGGCAGATCTGGCAGGCCGATCAGGATACTACCTGGGGTTGTGGAACAGCACCACACACCAATGGAACACCTCTTGTCTGCCCATGCTGGAGCAAACAAAGCAAAAAATGCACAAACAAGGCCCTGGCGGAATTCAGTGAGCAGCCAGAGTACCCATCTCGGGCTGGATCATATTGAGAACCAGATTTGGACACGATAAGAAGAAGAATAGCAGGCCCTCAAAGGTAAACCGGACCTGACCTGTATGGTCTATTAAAAATCAAAGAAGGAAATTTGGAATTTTTGAAATGGTCTATCGGATTCAAATGAAAACTTGAGAAATTGGGTGGTTGGTTGATGGCTTTCCATAATTATGAAGCACAGAAAGTTAATGTTGTAATCAGATGGGAGAGAAACATTGATAAACTATGCGAGAAAATGTGAACTGGAAATACTGGTTAGCCCATTCTCTTTGAAATAGGGGTCCATGCTTTTGCGGCTCATGTGATTAAAAAACGTAGGGAAAAGAATGGAATTTTGTGATCCATAATTTTGGCATTTGCATTTCCTATACATCTGTACAGTCCCAAAAGTTATTTTTTCACAGTGGAAAAAAAATGTATGATGCCTTTGCCAAATACCATCTTGATGCAATAGTTTGATTGAGCGATACAAGCCAAGAGAATATTGGCAGCGACTGGAAGACGACATCCTTGATGGACGTAACTGGTGAGTACTAATAAAGGTGCAAATAATTGAAACAAGCATTTTGCTCGTTAAAAGGTTTTCTTATTTCATGCCAAGATGGATTTCAACAAAATACACAATACACGGTAGTCTTTATACCCGGGAGGGCGCCCTAACATATCAGATGCGAGGCACGCAGTGCCTAAGGTCCTGATTTTCACCCGAAATTCGGCGGTGTTTGGTTGTGTGTGAGGCAGGAAGGACTTTTTCATCTTTCATCTTGTTGAAATTTATAGATCAGGGAACATTTTGGTGTTCCTCATGAACCCCTCATAAGATCAAGAGAGACTCTGATCAAGGAAAATCGACTCAGGCGAGCCCGGGATCTAGTCATGCCCAAGCGATCTAAAACTGGTTCCCGACGGCGATGAGTTCATCAGCGAGGTCAAGGTCAAGACACAAACAATATGGCAGCCTCCAGCCCGCTGCCCAGCGAGTGTGGTTGCGAAAAGTCGTTGGATTGAAAATGAGGGTCCCCACAATGGTTTGATGATTTTTTAGAGATTTTAAACTAGACTGGAAAGTCGCCTGGATACTTGTAAACTAGGAAGGTGGATAGAGTAGTGAAAAAAGTTAAGGAGCATGAGGAGAAGCTGAAGGACTGAACTTTGATTTGAAACAAGTGTCCGAGGAACAAACTCAAGTTCGAGAATGGAGAATCTCTGTGGCAAAGGTGGACGACTTAGAGAAGCGTACTCGGACGCGTGTAAAGTAACTGGTTTTTTATGGAGTGCCTGAACCAGAAGGAAGAGAAGAATGTTGATTACAATGAAAAAATTTGTTGAATGATTTCTGCGGATTAAACAATGAGGTTGATGCTGAATCGATAGGTGTCACAGAGACCCCTTCGTTCCGATGGTTGTTGGTTTTGGAGATAGACCCAGGATGATTCATGTGGCTTTCTCTTCTTGTTCACCAGAGAAAAAAGTGCGAAAATGATGCATTCCAAAATTAGATCCAAATACTTTCGAAGGCAGTAAAGTTTTCGTCTCTGAGGCGTTAGTAAGCGAGTTTGGCAGATGCGCAAAAAGAAGATGGGAATCTTTCAAAAGCGAAAGAAACAGCCTTCGTCTTCTCCTTTTCCACCCTGCCCTGTACGAACCCCTTTTTCATACCCGACAGGGACTTCAATACAGAGTGGCAGGATATGGAAAGTGATTAAGTGGGAGTCGTTTTCCTTCGTAATAGATTTGGTTTAAGAAACTGTGTTTGGATCAAATTTCGTCTTCAATGGTTTTTAACAGATAGTGTTTGAATTCGGGACGCCCACATGTGGTCACATGAGTAACGGACTTCTCGCGGGTTAAAGGACATAAAATTTTAGTAAGGAATACCGGTTAATCTTCGGCTGCTGACATCGGTTGGTCAGGAAATTGGACTAACCTTTTAGTGCTGCTGTACATGATACTTTGTCAAGATAGACAATTTGATTTCTGTAACTGGGCAAGCCACTTTGTGGAACATTCTTGAACAATTGAACTTTAGATGTTAGTGAGGTTGTCAATTTAAAATAAAATGAACTTCTGCCATTTTTGTTTTTAGATTGGTTTTATATGTGTATTTGTTTTTGACACCGTTGGGGTTTTGGGTGCATCAGGTGGTTTGCTTTGGTGTTGTCCCCACCGCCAGAGTGGGTGTGATTTGAAGCTATGGTCTTTCATTCTGTGCTTTTGGGTGTCTCAAAATTCTTCATCACCCTAATTATGATCTTTTTTCTCTTCTTTTTGTTGTTTGTGTCTC
Organism: Ophioderma brevispina; assembly: GCA_023653785.1. Classification (NCBI taxonomy): domain Eukaryota; kingdom Metazoa; phylum Echinodermata; class Ophiuroidea; order Amphilepidida; family Ophiodermatidae; genus Ophioderma; species Ophioderma brevispina. The sequence continues at coordinate 41,704 of JAMKCH010081793.1, forward strand.
TCTTTTTGATTGGTTTGTGTGATTTTCCTCCAACATTAATGTTTGGATTTTTTGATTCATGCAGAAGAAACTGATTTAATTCAGACCATTTGATAATTATTTTGTTTTGATCAGAGTTCAATTCTTTCTATTTGATTGATTTTTGGTTTTCTGTGTTCTCAAACAAGATGTTACCATGTTTCTATGCACACATGTTTATTTGTCTCATGTCAAACAATACAGTGCTAAATATTCTTGATTCTGAAGATCATGCAGTCAGGTGTAACATAGTTTATTCACAGTATTGGTGGTGTAGGTTTATCATTTATTTTTGTCCATGTTAACATATAATTACAGTCTGGTTAGGGTTTAAGATTAATACTGGGTTCAAAGAAGTTGCTTCAATCATTTCAATATGTCGCTAAATTAAGTAATTTATTAACTTGAAAATTCACATCCAAAACTAGTCAGAGAACTGAATTTTTATTGCAAAGAAAAAAATAAGCTCTCTAAGCATTTGTACGTGGAGGTCGACCTTGATTTCTGTGGTCGTCATTTGCGTGTATCCTTGACTACATGATCTCATCTATTTTGGATTTTCGAGCTGAAGTTATATTGTGTGCATTTTATTAGAAGTTTTATTCTGTAGATTATGTATAGAATATGGTAATTTTTCTTTTCATAGGGTGATTTTTGTTATGCTGGTGTTTTTTTTTATTTCTGGTTGTCTTTTGATTTTGTGGTTTTTTATGTCTTGATGATAAAAAAAAAAGAGAAATCTAAAAAAAAAAAGTCGTTATACCCGTGATGCCGAAACCATCCTAATGTAACATATAACATCCTATGGGAAGTTACAATGGGCTTGGAGTTCAGGCTTATGAGTTTTGGACTTACGTTGCATTGTAACTCTTTGAGATATCACCCTATATACCTGAAATAAGATAAATGCACCCTCATTTGGTTGTGTTGACCAAATGTTACCTAAAAATACCCAAAATTGCAGGGGGTAGGACACGACCTGCTCGATTTGGGCATTGGGTATTTCCAAACGGTAATTTGTGGAAACTGCTACGTACATTTACTATGGCAGTCTTGTCCAGTGACATATACAAAGTCGACTCTTAAACCTCAGTCCAAAAAGATCTTAGTAATATCATGATTCATTTGGGGAAAAAAATATTGAGTCAAAATCCGTTGCGGTTAGCGATTAACCTAGCTGCAAACACAGTTTGTTGTAATTCCAATGATGGTCATTTAAGATTTATATATTCTTGACCGCTAGTCTTAGTCAAGTCTGTGTGTAACATTCGGAATATGGTTAAGAGCGCCCCCTACGAAGGCTTTGAAAAAGATATCCACCTGGCAGTTGATGCTGTTTTGAATTCACGGTTGCTGTGTAGATTTTTTTACAGATTACTTTTGTGATGTAAAAAGTGTTAAAGGACCGACTCAGAGATTTCCTGAGGAGGGGCGCCCTCAATTTCCAATTTTCTAGAAAATCAACTTTGTTATAAAAATTCCGATCCGGAATTTTGTTTTTGTTTAACCAGATCCTATGGGGACGTATCAAACGAAAATCCGATCATATAAATTTCGAATTGTTGCATTTTAGGTTTACTATATTTAGTTCCAGTTGATTATTTTCATTATTACACAAAAAAAATAATATTTCGCAATCTCTGAGTCAGACTTTCAATGCCCATTTGGCAGGTGGGTTATGATATTTTTGTACAGGTGTAGATGCAGCCCTTTGGTGAGTTGTTGAGCTTGCTCCAAACATTGATCCATTTGTGCGGGCACCGTTGGTATTTCCAAGAGGGGTGCAGGTATTGGTTTGCAAGGAAATATATCTGAACAAAGCCTATAATAAATCCCTCTTTTTTTTGTGTGTGCAAGAATTGTAGAAAAACACATAGGGCATTACTCTGGTGTATGTCTGTGCATCTGTGTGTCCGGTGTGTCTGTTTGTGTGTCGGTGGTCAAACTGTTAACCCGGTAACCCTAACCCATAGAGAATCAATGAGATGCAATGACCCGTCAATACCGGTCGGAGGAAATTGATTCTCATTGCTTCTCGGATCTTTAACAACTATTTGCTTTTGCGAAAAGGGACCTCTCAATGCACTTAGGACAGTTTCCAGCAGGAGGGGTGAATGAGTCTTGTTGCATCTCAGAAAGTTTCCCCCGCCAAAGGATGAATGATTCTCAATGCATATCGGACGTTTCCTTGCGAGGGAATATTGTCATTGATCTCGACCATTTCCCACAGAGATGAATGATTTCGTTGCATCTCGGACGATTCCCCGCAAAGAGATGAATAATGATCTCAATGCATCTCAGACCGTTTCCTCGAGAAGTGAATGGAAAGCTCATTTGAGTCTCAGCCTCTAACGACTTACGCCACTTTTAAACCTAAACCCGACCTGAAGCATTGAAAATCAATTACCCGTCAAAACCGAGTCAGCAATTGATTCTCATTGACTTAAACAAATATTTGTTATGCGAAAAATGCTCTCAATTTGACACTTCAAGACCATGTTCCACTGCAAGAGATGAATGATTCTCATTACATCTTGGACCGTTTCCACGCAGGAGATGAATGATTTCCATGCATCTCGGACCATTTTCCCCGCAGAAGGTGCAAATGATTCTCATTGCATCTCGGTCGTTTATGATGTTATGCCCTACTCGGCTGCCGGGAAAACGTCCGAGAAGCAATGAAATGCAAAATGGTTTCTCGAATTGATTCTCGTGCCGTCCAAATAAATTTTTAAAAAAAATTCTCATTGTTTCTTGGATGAATTCTGGGAAAGGAAACCCCCGCGTGACGTGTTAGGGTTAATATATTGCGTGCCGTTCACGAGTTCCGTAAGGGCTATGTGATGTACTTGGTGGAAAGGAGAGGGGCTGGGTGGGATTTGGACAGTTAGGGGTGTTTTTTTGACCTTGGTGACCTCTTGGGACTTTTGGCCCGGTCAAAATCACAATGGAACAATTATTAATTGCATGCCGTATGAGTCATAAGGCTATGATCGATGCACTTCTGAGTGGAATAGGAGGGAAGAGGGTAGGTGACATCATGGACCTTGGTGACCCTCATTAACCTTTGCCCCCATTCACAACCGCGATCGGCAGACCAGACGACACTTTGTGGTCCGGGGACCACGTTTGGTATTGTTTAATGGGCATAGTTAGTTGGTAGTATTATTATATTACAAAGCATTTATATGGTGCTCTACGGAGAACAGAGAGCGCCTTACTAAGTGACATATACAAAAGAAAATAAATAAATATACATAGGAACAAAGCAAAAACAAAAAATCAGCTAACATGAGGAAAACACTCAATTGGAATAAAGAAATAAGTAAGTTTTAAACATCCGCTTGAAGACAGGAACCGACGGTGCCTCTCTGAGATCAACGGGGAGCTGATCCATAACCGAGGCGCACATATCACGAACGAGGAATCGTCGCTTCATTTTGAGATTTAGGAATAAAGGGCGGGTTGAGATCAGATGAGGAAGCCCCAATGGTTTCTGAATCCATGCGGATCTTGACTTCTCTGCAATGAATGAGCTCAGTGAGATAATTGGGAGCTACAGAGTGGAGAATTTAAAAACATACAACAAGATCGTATAGTTTGATTCGATGTTTAACTTTTGGTTAGCCAGTGCAGAGGCTTCCAAACAATGGAGCGAGGGACCTGATCCCTAGTTAGCGTGCAAAATTCCCGGGAAATTTTAGAGCGGAAATTTTCCATGAAATTTTGTGGAATTAAGGGAATTTTGGGAATTTAGGAAATTTTCGGAATTTTCAAAACAATCACTTTTAAATTGATACAAACCTGTAAGGTCCTTTTGTTCGAGATTAGGATATTACTTCTAGTACACAACTAAATGGTACAGAAGACTCCACAAGCAAAACAAGCATTTTTTTAATAAGCAATATTAGCCACCTTTTTTGAAGAGCGCCCCCAATTTTCCCAAAAAAATTGAGATTTTACACCGGTTTGTCATTGGTAATGGTGTAGTAAACCATACCTGTGATGGTTAAGCTCAAAAAGGTCGGTTCTCACAAACGAGGAATTTGTGTAATTAGAATTATTATCGGGATACCCCGATTAAATTCAACGGCTGCCTGGAAACTGCCTTCCAATGTGAAATAGCCAGGAAATAACGCCATGACGTGTCTACGCTCATACATTAGTTTTTAATAGTTTCAAGACATTTATCAAGTAGAGGTTATTTTCGAGGTGCCACTGTTCATCATGGACGGACATAAAAGTAGCATTTCCAGCTCTGCCGGTAAGTCCAATCTGGGATCCAAATTTTTATTACAAAATCGCTTATTTTATGATAAATACGTATCTTTTTAGATTCTCGTTCGCAGGTATAGTTTCTAGACAATCACTAACTTAACTGTGCCAAATATCAAATTTTGAAAAATTCTGTGGGGCGCTCTCCAAAAAAATGTGCCATTATGCTTTAAACAGCTGAGAAATGAATAACCACCACTCTTTTACAAAAAACAATTCAGGGTAGGCTCAGTTTATATTCTGATTCTATCACTAAACTGGTCTTGTAGTTTGGCATTAAATTACGTAAACCACCCATTGAGTTTACCTTGCCATGAGAACTTATCTTTAAAATCCACTTTAACTGGCTTAATGGTTTGACTGTTCCTGTAACAGGCCTGAAAACATGACACATTTCAGTGGAAAAATTCAGCCCAAATCAGCTGATGGAGATATTAGGAAACCCAAATGTCCACAATTTTTTTTAATTTTTAGCCTATTTGGTGATTTTATGTGCATATGACCCTCTACCGCAGCTAAAAACAAGCCTCGCAGCCTTATTGCAAGTGCTGCAAATGGTGGAGATCCATTGTCATGTGCACCCTAGACAAGAGAGAGTTGCATAGGTCTAAGGTGAAGGACAGTCCCCTGAAGCAGTGGGGCAAGCTTCGGATGTGATATAAACCGCACGATTATGCGCCAAGTATTAAGACCAAAAGCAACCTAATTGAGGACAAAATGTGATGTTTTAGTCATTTTAACGGGGGTCTGTTTTTAAATTTTTTGGGGGGGGGGGGGGGGGGGAACCACTTATGCTCATGTAATGAATGGAGTTAAATATCTTTGAACACTGCTTTCTTCTTCAATTTTTCAGTTAGGAAAAAAAAATTAATATGCGCACTTCACAGGCCTATCCTTCACTTTGAAGAGGTGCCTGCAAATTCAAAGATTTACTCCTTCAAGTGTATAACTGATAGTGTCTTTAATTTCGGGTTCTCTGCAGAATTACGAAGCAAAGCCATGGAAAGGAGTAACTAACAGTCTATAAGTAGCGTTGTGCTGGGATGCAAGGACTACCAGAATTTCTTGGATTCCGGAAATTGGCATATGAACAATTAAAAAATCTGGAAATGTAAAAAAAAACACATTTTGGATTGGGTGTTGTTTATTTCAGCATAAAAAGCATTACCCACATTGTTGAGTAGGAGATGATCTACCCCTTTAACTCCTTCTTGTAGCCTTCCGCCGGTAAAAAGTTTAGTGTCGCCACGCAGCGTTGGGTATGGGGGCAGGGTGGACTAATTTTCAGGAAATTAATGATATGCCCACTTTCATCCCTGCTTTGTAGTAACCTTAAGTTGCTTTAGTGCTGCAGCACCAACCAGTTTAGGAGAGTGGTACCGGGGCCGGAAATTAATAATAACATTTGTCATCATAGCTAAAATTGACCGTAGGGATGTGGAGTTCATGAAAACGTGTGATGACAAAATTAAAAGTGGTGGCAATTTGCATACAATGCCATTTTCCAAAATGGAAGCCATTTTAAAGCCAAAAACACCTAAGAAGAACATTTTGGTGTAAAAATGTTTTTCTGGGCCAAGTAGTTCAAAACAATTATTTCCCAAACTATAAAATGTTGCATGTGCCGATATTTTCCAAGATGGCTGACATTTTATTGACACAAACCTTAAATTTCTTAATATATAGCCTATGACAATGATTGTGGTGTCAAATTAAAGATTTTCTTGGTCAAGGAGTTCAATAAAACTATTTACAAAACTGTCAGATGAATATAAAAGTAATGACAGTTTTCATACGTCACTATTTCCAAGATGGTCAACATATAAAGACAAAATCTTTTATACCTCATGCTATACAGCACCTAGGATGACGATTTTGGTGACAAAGTGGATGTTTTTAGGTCAAGGATTTTAACAGCAATATTCTCAGATGACTCGTGAGTCATGTTATTCATGGACTACTAATGTGACACCCAAAATAAGACACCTTGACTACTTTATATGTATTCACCCAAAACGTATATCTGGAATTGCATGGGAATTTTGATAGTTAGGCCTGTATTATTTTAATAGAAAACTATTATTTGTTTGTTTCAGATATGTCAAGAGTAAAATGGCCCCGTATTTCGAACAATTAAATGGTCATGGTCACATGCACACCTATTGGTAGTCAATGTTTTGGGGTTTTCGTTCATAGGGACCATAAAGCGCAGTTAGGAGGTTCTAAGGAGGAGTTACTGAGGATTCTGTGTTGGTATTAATTATCAAACATCTGGGTTAATATATTTTATCACTTTGCCACATTAAGCCTGACATTGCAGTAAGTTAACACTCTTGGGTACTTGTACACAGCAAGATTCCTACTCACGGTGTAACCCAGAGCTTGGGCTACTTCATGGGTACTCTTAGCTCTACTCCAAGGGTACCCCCTTGATGCATTATTGATGCAGCACCTACAACTAAGTACTTACAAAGTACACAAGCCACTGTGTGGATAGCAGCTATGTTTACTTAGCAGTACCCATCCTATAGTGTACTCTGCAGTTGCCTGCTAGGTGACTGACAGGTACCCATGTAAGCCACCAGTAGTGGAGTACCTCTGCAGCTACTCCACGGGAGTACCTTCACAGGTACTCCCCTACCAGCTGCCTGGTAGGCAGCACTTTGGACCATAGAGGGCGCCAAACATTCCATTGTTGTTTACAACTTTCTGATCATTTTCAAGCTAAGTGACATCTACATTTGAGTTGAGCATCGCCAAAAACCCCTATATAGGACATTTTGTGCAAAAAAGATATCCTATGTGACCGAAATGTTAAATAATGGATAGAATTACTGAAATAATCACACAAAGCTCAAAGCTCATTTGCATGGGAGTACCCATGCAGGTACTCCCGCATGTTGTGACTAGTGGTTAAGCTACTGCGTGTGTACCTAGGTGGATGGTTACCCCCACTTTTGCGGCCGGCGATGTAGTACCCATGCGGGTGGGTACTCTGTGGCTACTTAACAGGTACTTCAAAGGTACTCCCATGAAGAAATTGGCTGTGTATTTAAAATATTGGGCTATTTTGGGAAAAAAGTGACAAATGCAAATAAACATCGCTTTTATATTCCTCCTACAGTTTTGAGAATAGTTTTATTGAACTCCTAAACCCAGAAAACACTCATTTTGACACCAAAATCATCTTCTTAGGTTATATAATAAAGAAATATACGCGTTTCTTTGGATCGATGGTCGGGCCTATCTGAAACAATAGAGTGTATATAAATTTCCATGACTAAGAAAATTCTGGCAAGTATATTGAACCTCTGGACCCAGCCATCCATACTTCCAACACTAGTCACAAAGTGTGTATTATCTTTAAAATGGTGGCATTTTGTTAATTTCGCATCCCTTTTATGGTTTATGGTTCAATAATATAATTGTGGAAGCTGATAGGGTGTGTGTATCCATGTGGCTCCAATATATCTCAGTGATTACAGTATGTGGATAAGCATTACACATGGCAAGAAAATAGAGGGCGGCATCGAGTGGGCCTTTAAATCTGTCCCGATGTGCTATGTAAATATTAGTTGCATGATGAGCAGAGCTCAGTGATAGATCATCAGTATAATCGGCTGCTTTAACAAGTCGTTGAAGCCCCCAGGGGTGCTCCCCTTGGTCTGACAATGGGTGGGGAGTACATACAATCTGTTTGTACCGCCTTTGGCGGTTTACAGATTTTTAAAGATTCTATAATTAAAGAAGGTAATATTTAGTATCAATTGTTTACAATTTGTTGACAGCTTGGTACAATCTTGGCAGACATAGCTATCAGAGAGCTTAGGATTGATACTGCCATTGCAAACCCCAACAAAGAAAGGTAAGTGACAGGGATTGATATTATACTCCTGGTCAATGTCATAGCATATTTTAACTGTCCATCTGTGCTCATATTGTTGTGAATGTATCACTCCGGGGATGATACTTTATACAAAGCTGCTGAGAGTAAGGTTAATATTCCTGATGCTACTTTATTTACAAAATGCACTTTCTCGTGGGAGTTTCCGTAAACTGACCCATCTGACACACTTATGAATTCGGAAACCTTAGTGGAATAAACCTGTGCTTTATTCTGTGAAGGGTTTCCAAATTCATAAGTGTGTCAGAAAAAGGTGTGCCAGATGGGTCAGGTTACAGAAACTTCCCTTTCATGTTATGTCAAGATAGCAAGTGTTGAAGAAACATTTCCAGAAAGAAGTGCTCCCAATTTTTTTTAACCATAATTAAAATTCGAAGAAAAGTAATATCTCACCTATCTCCATTACTTAAAGAGACATGAGGAGATTTCCAGAAAGAAGCACTCCCAATTTTTCTTGAACCCTGGTTTTTTGCACATTTGGAATGTTTACCAATGTATTAGATCACACCTAAATTAAATAAGATGAATATGCCGTCGTTATGTAATAAGATCATTGAGACGATGATTTAGAGTTGGTCATGCAAGATAGAAAAATCAAAGCATGCTTTTCTGTGGCGATGATTATGATAGTAGGCAAGTTATAAATATAGTTTTTGGTTTTCTTTTTTACTTGTTTGTCCAATGAACCTTTGAAACGTTCTTGATAGGTGTTCTACAACTGATCAAGCGCAAATTGAGAGAAATTTTTATTAAAAAATTATCCTGTCCCTTTAAAGAGCCACAAGGGCAATTCCAGGAAGAAGTGCCTTCAGTTTTTCAAACCCAGGTTTTTTGCATATTTGGAATGCTTACCAATGTGTTGGATCACACCTGAAGTGAATAAGCCGAATACGCCGTCTTTATGTAATAAGACGATTTAGCATTTCCTGTCATGCACGACAGAAAATCAAAGCATGGTTTTCTATAGGGACAGTTACGATAGCAGGCAAGTTCAAAACAAGGTTTTCTTTTTTACTTGTTTGCCCAATAAACCTTCGAAACGTTCTTGGTAGGTGTTCTACAACCAATCAAGTGCAAATTGAGAGAAGTGTGTATTAAAAAGCTCCTCCTGTTTCTTCAAATAGCATTGCTTTCAAACTTTTGGGTTTTATTGTATCTCAACCATTTATCTTTTAGGAGGATGATCCCTGCATTGTACAATGTTTATATGTTTAAGAGTTTCAAGAGTACCAACTATATCAAGGTAAGATTATTTGGAAAAATTGTACAGGAAACAAATTATTTTTTATTTATGGCCTTACACTAACAAATACCCTAACCCAAAGGCCAAAAATAAAAAAGAATTTGTTACATGTAGAACTTCGAAGAGGGGTACATATGGAACTCTTGCCGATTATTTTTCATCTTTGAATCAAGTAACGACCAGTATTAACAATAGTATTATGCAATATACTCTATATATGCAATAATTATTCATCACATATTGAGTGGTTTCATGGAAAAATGCAATTATACAAACCATAAAAATTAATTAAAAATATGTGGTCTAACTATGCATTATTTAAAATTTGGGCTAGTGCATAACTTGTTGTGGGACATGGCTGGCACATTAGTGTTAATACTTTTACCCATAATGCTTTCATAACATGTGTGGAGAGCGTGGCCCACTGGTTAGGGTATTCGCCTTTGGTGTAGAAGGTCCCCGGTTCGAGCCCCGGCGGAGCCACTTGCTGGGACTTAATTGGGTACTAAATTCTGGATTTGATTTGTAAGAATGATTGATTAACCTTTTCCCAGGACCTGTGCTAGGCAGATTCTTGGGCCTCACACACCAGGGACTTCAGGGATAAAGATTGGCAATTAATGACCTCCCATCGGCAAACTTGTGTGGGCAGACGAGCTGATATCGGGTAGCAGTTTCATTGAAAAATGGCCTCGAGGACGAGATGCTCTGGCTAGAAATCTAGAGCAGGCTCCAGTCAGAATTGCTATGTCTCGCTAGCTTTGGGCAATGGTTTCAACTTCACTGTGCTAAACAATGGAACAATTGAAGCAAATCTGGGCTAGAAGTGACCCAAAGTCGGGGTTAATTGTTAAAACTGAAATTCCGCTCTCCTCGCGGTTCATTTGGACTTGGGCATACGAACCATGAGAATACCTTCGGAGGGGACATTTTAAACAGTCGGTCCCATGTACATGGAGAATCACGCCTCTATATGTAATTGCAGCCAGTTTCGATAAGAGTAGGGTGCTAACCCCTGGCTGTCCCAAGTTGTCATTGGAAAGCAGTGTCTGAACACTGAATGATTTACCCAGGCTAAATAAGACAAAAATAAATAAATAAAGTATTTCCTCTGCCAAAAATTGAACTATCCTTTGCACTCTCAGTTTAGTTTTAAAAAGTGGATCGTACCACTTTACCAGGTGTATGGGTTGAGTGGGGTAGAGTATATTTAGGATTGTTATGCCATTAGGTGTTTTGTTAGCAAAATTTGTATAGGCTGTTAGACATGTTACAGAAAACTGTTAGATAGATGAAGGTTAGCTGATTTTTACCATTTTTTTCCAGCCTCATCCCCTACTTGTTGACCTGGTGGAGAGTGCCAAGATGCCCGATCTGATGTTTGAAACAACCATGCTACCAATGCTTGTACCACCTGTGCCATGGAATGAGGTCAAATATGGAGGCTATGTACTCACTGAAAGTAAGATATGTGAATGGATAAGGGAAATTGTAATATGATCCACACAAGGGATTTGTGGATATTCGAAATAGAAAAAAATAGACCAAAAAACCTTAATTTTGTTGTTTTTATTAAAATTAAGAGCAACAATAAGTGAAATCGGTATTACAGATTTGTGATGCATTGTGGGTAATAACACACCGATCCCGGGAATCCTAAAAACTTGAAAATATGACAAGGTTGCTGTATTTTTCCACTGTGATGAACTCTGCTGTTGCCACAAAAATTCCTTGCTATTGAGTTTTGTGCATTGTTTGGTCTTCATATCGTTGTCACATTCGTATATACCAGCAAAAAATAATGTGCTTCAGTTAGAATGATCAATGTGGTAAAAGACAAGAAAAATCAAATGAATTCATGTAACGGCTAAGTTCATCGTTTTGGAGAACTAGAGCAGCCTTGTTGTGTTAAGGACTTCCGACCTCACCCGTTAATCTGACATGCACATGCGCAGTCAACTGATTGAGCTTATTCTTCACAGGTATACTTACTTTTTAAGGGTATCCCTCAAAGCTGACCAGAATGGCTTGGTGTCAGAATGACTTGGGTAGGCCGTGATGATTTCTGGTAAAAAATATTGTGTTACATCCTGATATGTACATGTTAACAAAAACTGATGAGCTCATTTACATTTGAACAAAATAGTACAGGTGAGGCCATCTTAAAGGAATTAGCAGCGATTTGCTAAACCGAAACATCGAAAAAATCATCAAAATTCATATTTTGTATTTTTGTTACTGGCATGGATATGCGAACATAACCTGCAAGTGGTTAGCTTGAAATCCGTGTATTAAAGACAAGGCAGTACTTTTATCTGATTCTTAATTTCTATACGTGCGTATAAAAATTCCGACTTGAATTCCGACTTTAAGCATGAGATTATGCACCATGATCAATACAGTTTGACCACAAACACAAACACTATTGATCTTGTTTATTCTCTGCTAGTGTAAACCACAATCAGCTGTTTATTGTAGATTTTGAAACGTCATCGCTGTATGTCTATTTGCGGGAGACGGGCATCTACAAATTTCCTCAAATACTTCATTTTTTCACTGTTTGGTGGTTTGTTTCTACATCAAAGCAGTTATATGGAATTTTACACACTTATCCCCGATTTATAAGTTAAAACAAATACATTTCCGCATTTTTCGATTCTCTCGCAATATCGCTCCTATCCCTTTAAAAGTGCAACAAGAGATTTCAAGGCATCAATATTTTCTGTCATACACGGCCGGATTCTTACTCACGTGGTAGCCTATACGGCAGCTACACCATGTCTACCGCGGCAGCTACTGCACAGTACACACTGGGCTAATTGCGAGGCGGTAGCTGCAAGATAGGGCTTACTAAGTACACAATTATTAGGTATACAGTAATGTGGCTACTCTGCTTTACCTACCCTGATGGCTACCCTGTAGTTGCCCACTAGGTGGAGAGAAGGTGGATGTTGAGTAGACAGTACTGGAGTAGACACGCAGCTGCCACATAGCTACCCCGCAGTTACCACGACGCTATTTTGAGAGTGGATGAAAATATCATGAAATAGGGCGCTATACACTTGGGCTCCGTTTAGCAATTTTTTTATGTTTTTTATGAAAATCATTACAAAAATTCAAATCGGGCATCATCAAACCCCCATATTCCTGCACTTGTAATAAAAAAATTTGCAAAATATGCCAACCATATCTAAAACACAAAATTGGCCATGATAAATACCGTGCGCGCTGGGAGCCGGTGGTAACCACGTAGCTACTCACGACCGTGCAGACAGCCTTGTGTGTACCAGCCGCTGTGCGGCAAAATACACCGAATCCTGGCCGGCGATTGTACGTCTAGTGGGTAGGTTAAATCCATGTCTACGGTTGTAAGCGTGTGGTAACTACATGACAAAGTGGCCGTGTAGGTAGTGGTTTCATTTAGATAGACACTGAATAGATTTCTTTATTTGACTGCAGATGTGGTATTTTTACTTTAATGGCTTATATGTGGATGTATCAACCAAAATTAGTCTGAAGTCGGTCAGATTTGATTTTTACTTCATGTAACTGTATGCACCATTTAAAAAGCTACATTTTGCTGAAACCCCCTTGAAATTGACAATTAATTCCAAAATCTAAGCAGTTTGAAGGATGTCCCAACAATATGAAACAAAAGCCAATTTCCTCCTTTGTTTGGCTATATCTCAAAATCAATATTGCGACTTCCGACTCCTTTTTGCTTGATCACATCACATATTTAATAATAATCATAGTTGAATTTCCGTTGTTCCCATAGAAGAAGAAAGCTTTACATCAGTACAAACATCAGAATTATCACATTTTTAGGGACACCTGTTATGTGAACTCATTGCACCTTTAAAGGCCTACCAGTGGATTTGCTAAATCAGAACATTGAAAAATATCGTCAAAAATCAGATTCGTGCATGTCTGTAACAGGTAATAGGTATCCTAACATACCCTGCAAGTGCCAAGACTAAAAGCAACCAAAAGGACAAAGTGATCGGGTCTTTTAGTCATTACTGTCTGTAGGAATACTTTCTGCAACACGTAATCAAATGAGGATTCATGCCTTTGAACAATTCTGTTTGCTTCTTTTTTCTTTCAGTTTTTGCAAAAAATAACGTACATAATTCTACAGCTTATTCTTCACTTTTAAACTGTTTCTGCAAATTTTCAATTTTTGACTCTTTTGGGTGATCACTGATAGTGTCCTTTAATTATGGACACTTATTCTTAATATTTATTAATAGCGGCCACCAAGTGTTGAACAAAACTGTGCTCTTGGCCGGACTCGACCGTCAACCTCCATATTCCTAGCACGGCACTCTTGCTATAGTAGATGCAACCCATCGTGTCACCAGAGGAAAAGTGTTAGACAGAGTCGCTTAGTTGGGATAGGGGCCAGAAAAAGAAAATGAGGCCCCGATTCACTGTTTCATGAACTATTAAGATAATCCGGCTTTTCATGTTGCCATCATTTTCAAAGGCTTTTGTGTTCCTTCGTATCCAAACCGGCGCTCATAAGTCAGTAACATTCAAGCACCTTTTTAATGATACCACTGACGGCAAGCAAATACGATTATGACAGAATGTTTGAGAGCTATGGTTTTGTAACCTACAAATGCGCTTATGCTGACTTGAATGATTTCATTAAGCACGAATTGATTTCTCTCTCTATCGGACTATCCTGTTTTTCCAATAGATTTAGCTTGGATTTTAATCCCGGATTTAATTTTCCAACCACAGCACAATGCCCCTCAGCTCACTCAATGCCCATACCTCGGAAAAGTACTAGAGGTACACATGGTTGAATCTACTATAATTAGCTAACAAGCCATTGTTGGTAAGGAGCACAGATTCAATCTATAGTTTAGGTTTCAAAATCTTGTTCAAGCGCACACAAGTTTGAAAAAACTGTGCTCTTGGCCTGACTCCAACCGGCAACCTCCATATTATTAGCACGGCCGCTCTTGCTAAATTGAGCTAACAAGCCAGGTTGGTAGAGGCGCGATAGATATCATCTATAGTTTCCACCCACTAACTCACTTATACCACAGTAGTCTATGGGAAATTGCAAACTTGAAGCAGTTTCTTTCCATTTAA
>JAMKCH010081795.1:0-15549 GCA_023653785.1 Ophioderma brevispina
GGAAAGCCGACCGCTCTGGACTTAGTTGTGTTCACCCTTAACTAGGATGTTGGATCTATGGCCCAATTTCCCGCTAAAGACCGAGGAAGTGGTCCGCTGCTGGACTTAGTCGTTTTTTCAAATGGACGTAGTCAATTTTCGAAAGAGGACCTTTTCCATTTTTCAAATGTAGATTATTTTGTCCAATCTAAAAATTGGATATTAGTGAAAGGCCGGCCGCATTTGAATTTCACCGGAAGTAGGGTCACTTTGGGAGAAATTTTGGACGGTGCAAAGATCCGTTCCATCATGTGACCGGTACTTACGGTTACTTGATCCAAGGTATAAGATGCTGAAATTGCAATCAGTTTTCAGGAAGTATCAGATGGCTCAGTGGATAGGACGATGACCGAATGACCAGACGCTACACCAAAACCAGCCGCCAGGATTCCGGATTTCCAGGTTCGAGTCCACTCAAGGTAAATTAATTTTTGTTCTTTTTTTTCGCATACTTTGTCACGTGATAACTTCACGTGATACCGTCCCGTGATAAGCGGCACGTGATGATTCGTGGCGGGAAATTAAAAGGTATAAAAAGGAGCGATCGCCACGATCTTATCAGTCTAGCAATGGACAACACGACATCCAGTTCTGAGTCCTCCACCGAGGAACAGCTTGCCGCGGTGGTTGGAAAGAGACCAATGAAAAAGGCTACAAAAAGCCTAAGAAGCCGCGGGTGGCTATAGGGGAAAGTAGCGGCAGCAAAGACAGACGACCGCACACTGAAAATCTTGCCCAACACGAGGCGGGGTTTAGGGTAGCAAAGCGCGCAGCAGACTCCGGCGAATCCTCATAGCGGAGCCGGCGCTCATTCCCCGACATGCTGTGCAAAAACCAAAGCCAAAAAGAAGGTTAAAGGTGCCGGGGGAAAGGGCCGGTTGCATAAAGCTCATCGGGCCAGGCTATTCTGCCAAGATCGGAAGTCAAATCTCGCGTGGTAATCCCCAGGATAGTCGCGCCCGATGACATGGTTCAACCCGTTGATGAAGCTGCGCTTGACGCGGACCCAACGCTGGTACCGAATTTAGCCACTGACTTGACGAGCCTGTAGGATCAAGAATGATTTTGATCTGGATGATCCCGCGCAAGCCAGCCCACCGCGATAGAAGGGGGCCAAGTCCATAGACGAGGCAGAAAAAGACCCGAAGCGAGGACCGGGTGATACATGCTGGACCCTTTCTAAGGACGATCTCGGATGGACGCCACATGGACCCCGGTGCGAACGGACGACACGTGTTCCAGCGGTACTACTGCCGAGTGGGAACCGACCTGTGATCGCTGACCAACAGACGCTTCCCCTGGACTATTTTGCGTAGTTTTCTCTCTTAATCTCTTCCAGGCGATTCGGCCGACTGACAAACATCCGGTGAGAGAAAAGAGGGTGAGAAAGATGGACATCGGCCGCCGGAAATCCGGGCCCCGGCGTGGTTTGGGGTTATTTTCCATCTGGTGATGTTCTTAATTCGCTGGCGAACGCCCAGGATTATTGGTCACCCATCCGGAGTTTAAGAACACGATGATTGCAATGCGATGGGTAACACGCGTTTTGAAGAGTCCTGCTCTGGTAGCATTCTGGTGCGAACCGACTACCGACAAAAAGAGATGGATTGCAGAAACTCAGGAAGAAAAAAAGCATAAGTTCAATTACACCCGCAAGCATCCGCTGGATATAGTCCAGTCCGCCTGGGACTACTGTTCAGCGGAATTGCCATGGAGAAAATATAACTGCAATCCGCAACTTTCTCTCGGATGAAGGCATGGTGCCGTTCAAGGGGCATTACGGTTGGCTGACGAACCATCGAATGCCGACCAAGCCTAACCAGCCAGGGCTTGAATGTTCGCATTATGCGAATGGGACAGTGGATACATTGTGGCAACTTTACTGACTATGCAGCTTCAAACAAACGGCGGAAAGTCGTGGATACCGCGCTCGAGGTGACATCGAGTCACCAAAACAGTTCCATCAAATTTTACTGCGACAAGTTGTAAGGATCTATTAGCCCAGGAACTGTTGGAGCGCCGATTACCTATCTAACGGGGCAGTGAAAGAGAATTCACGGGACAGCCGCTGACTTATCAAAAGATAGCCGCAAAATCCCCGGAGCCGATGTCATAAAGAACCTGGAAAAGACCCCCGCGTTTGTTACCCTTAGTTCGGCAAAATGGGCGCACAAACGTTCACGCTGTGAAAGACATCAAGGTGTGCAACTAGTTTCAACTGCGCAGAACGGGTCGCGATGCCAATGATCCGAGAAGATCAGCCTGCGCTTTCGGCTCACCAAAAGCTCTAACAAAGAGACGCACATTGTCGCCGCTCAGCCGTAATTGTTAAGACACAAGCTACAGGAGCGGCCGTTGACAAAGATGATCAGTTACGTGCATACAACTCTGGCGGAGAAAGAGTCAGCACTGTTGGAAGCAGGTGCTTATTCTTGGTCGATATCAGGCGGGTCAATGCCTGGATTCGTTACAATCGTGTCCACAATGCGGCGGGAAAACACGGCTGCTGATAAAAATTGCTCGCCATTCAGGTTTAGCCTCAAACTGGCCGAGGAGCTAATTGCCGGTTTAGGCCGGAGGCCAGTTCCCCCCCCCCCCCCCATCGACCTGAGTAAGGGAACATGACCTCAACCAATAGGGCCGGGCCATTAGCTGGTTGATATGAGGGAAGAGGGCATCCGGAACCCTGTCGGAGATGCCAGACATTCAGAAGAACGACTGCTTCAGAAGGGCGAAGCGGACGAGGTTCGGGTGCAGAACGTGCGGGGTGCAATCTCTGGCGGGTGGAGTGCTTTTTCTTATACCATCGCTTCCTCTGTGTTCAGCTTTTGCAGTTTTGAATTGAGAGACCACCTCGCGGTCCAAAAACAGAGTGCATGTGCGCAAGCATTTTGACGAAAAGAGGACGCCTACGGGAAGGTTGTGCCGAATTATAGGGCACCCCCGCCTGGCACTTTGTCCGCGGACTTACTCGGACAAACTGAACATTGAAACGTGCACAGCAGCGTTGTGCCGAAAACCCCAGTGCACCGATGTAGTTCTAACATTGGACAATAGGCCGACGCATACAGTGTTGTGCCGAGAGATTAGTGCACCACTGAACTAATACTTTTACATTTATAAGACGCTTAAATATTACAAACAAGATTGTTTTGTGCTGAGTTAAGCGAGCACCATCTGTTTATTCGGCTTAACCGGAACACTTTTACTTTAAGCTGATCTGCCCTAACCCTACCCGTCGAACCGGCGGCTGTCTTCCAAGTCAACTAACATCAGACCTGTAACTTCAATCTCTCATCTAGCTCCTGCACCAATCTCCCGTCCACCGCAATCGCTTCACTGCTGATGCTACCACACAAGTCCCGCCTACAGGTCTGTTGGAGCCTGGCCAATAAAACCACACATGGGAGGCCTCATCCGACCGGTATTTGGATCCTGTACCCGTCAAGGGACTGAATGGGCTGGGCCCTATCCTCTTCAAAGTGGCAAACCGAAACTACCACACACAAAATAAATCTTATCAGAAAATGTCTGTGATAAACAGATGTGTTGAAAGCTTAATTCCAAGAAAGAACACAATTCCCTTGCCCACAAATTCAATACATTACATTGCTGCAAACCAATAAAACAACAAATTCCCTCTAAGTTAGCGGGCAAAAGGGTAATCAATAGACCTGTAGGCCTACATTATGGTAAAACTGCACTCGCCTTACAGGCCGTGCGGGCCGCCCCTTATTTACAGGTCAAGTGAGGGGTCCAGTTAGCCGAGTCCAGGTCAGGGGTTGCGCCGGGGTAAAGGTTAGTGGTGTTATGGGACACAACGAGTGGGTCGTATGCAATGAGTTGCCCAAACCGTTCACGGTAACACAGCCGATCATGCCGTTAAAGCGTGCTACAGAGGATCGCCACCTTGCGAGTGTACGGTACGAATAGTAATGAGGTGAAAGCGAAACCTCAGTTTAGCGCGCGTGTCGCCGCTCATGTTAAGGCGTTCGTGCTGTGCCCTGGTCATATAGGTCTCTGAAAAGGGCAGTCGGAAAAGTGGTAATGTTGTCCAGGAGTATGGGCCAACATTACGTAAGTAGACACACGCAAGCATCTAACCAGCTTGTGCGTGCGCGCCCGGTCGTGCACTGTTAACATGAGGTACGAATACGAGACCGCGCATATGATCCTTAGCGCTAATACAACACAAACAGTGAAAATTCCCTTTGTTTAATCACGAGGTTCAACCGTTGGGTTGGATTGTGTTAAGGGTATTAATCCAAAGCTTTTCACGGTATTGACGCCGGAATTTGCTCTGATTGCCGAGGCATTTTCGTGACTGTTGATCTATTTCATTGACTGAGTGGTCAGGAAGTTTAGAATGGGCGAGCCTATGGGTTTTTCTGGATGACTCCTGAACTGCTTAATTGTGGGATCTTAGTTGCGCATACGTCTCTAATGTCCATTTCCCGTTTCACCACATCCTTAAATTCTTGCCATCACATATGTGCATTGGATCAGATAGTGACGTTTTTCGTGGTGCAAGTGATTCTTGTCTATTGTGTAACGTTTGTCAGTCGTGATGTTTGGAACGTTTGGTACTTCGCATGTGATTGCAGTTTTTACAGCGGGGGCTTGTGGCATGGTCTACAACCGGATGATTTGGTTTTAGAGGACGGCGTGGTGCCACTCTACCTTGGCTCTTACAAGTTGTCTTTCAGATTGGGAGGTCTCCTGAAAGAAATGAGAGGGACAACAAGTAAAATGCTTGTTTTGGAGTCGCGGGTTGGTCTCGATGATGTGCCAGTGTTTTCCTGATGATCCCTTCCAGTGGGGACCTGGGTGATAATTGACTACCAGAGGAATGCGTTTTCAGTTTGATTTGGGTTTGTATTTCAGGGAATCTGCACGTTAACGGCCGCTGATTTGGCTATTGATTGAAATCGATCCTCCTGTACCACGCTTTTTGAGGTTGTTTGATGAAGAGTTTTGGTTTGTTTTTCATGAATGAGTCGTCATCAGAGCAAATTCGTCGCAATCGCAAGGCGATGCGATATGGTATGTTACGAGTGCAGTGTCTGGGGTGGCAACTAGACCGTAGCAAGTACGCGGGTTTGTCAGTTGTCGTTGCTATAGAGATCAGAATGTATTTGCCGCTCAGACAACTTCACCGTAACATTCAAGAATGAACAGACAGACTAGAATTTCACTGGTAAATTTGATAGCCTGGATGAATTGAATTGGCGTGATGAAGGAAATCACAAGCTCTTTTACTGGAGTGCGCCATAACATAAAATATCATCTATGTATCGAACCAAACCATGGTTTCCTGGAGCAGTCTCAAGAAGATTCGTTTTTCAAGCCAACCCATGATAAATCTGGCAATAGACGGCGCCTGAATCTTGCCAATCGACAGTTGCTGATAACTGAATGAAGTTATCGTCATTGAAGACGAAATTGGTTGGATTTAAGTGTAGTTCTAGTATGTGCATAAGTTCTTCAGTAGGTGGCATTTTGTTGGTGCCGTCGCTCCCAGAGCCTCTCTGCAGTCAGATAAACCTTCATCAATGAGGAATATATATATATATATATATTTATATTATATTATATATATTTTATAATTAATTTAAAGGTCAACCAGATTGGTATACATAGCATTATTTTATCGCGGTTGTTTTTTACTATGATCTTCATTTCTTATCATCATCGTTTCGTTGCGGAGCATGCTACTAACAAGCTTCATACCTGCGACCCTGGGTTAAGGTTGTAATTTGGTCTAGTTGCAACAGATACCTTTCACTTATCCCCAACAGGTGAGCCACACATGATAGAAATGACGTACTTTGCCGACCTGGTCTCTTTTCACCATATGTGGTGTACAGTATTAATATCGGAAATTTTCATCTGGGGTTTGTCACCTGGCACCGATTATGTACAGGAACTTAGGTCACGGTCCGATCGCTATTAGCCTCGTTTCCAAGAGTTTGGATATCAGAAGAAAACTACTACTTTAATCATTTCCCTCTGCAATCTTGGGCTACGGGTCTGATGTTATGAGCAAAAAATATCCCCCATTTTGGTCGACAATAATTTTTTTACTTTTTAGAGTACTCTATGGATTACAAATCACGTTTTTTAGCCTTCACTTCAAAACTGTTTTAAATACGGCTCTCAAGGCCATTCTATCAAGATGCAATAATTGTAGACTTAATCGGGTCCCCCCTTTAGGAACTTAATTTGATTTCCATATCTTTTGTGATGACAGGGCTCGCAGCATATCTCTAACGTCCCTAAGGAAAATCTGAGATCAACCGCAAAAAAGGAGCTAGCGTTTATTTTTTCTTGTTAGATCTAGGGACAATTTCCCCCAACCAAGGCTTGGGTCGGGGGGTGGGGGGGGGGGGCTTCCGTTATTTTTTTCAAAGTGCACTTCATGCAGCTAGGGCCGTTTAGGGATCTAATGTATAACCTACTAAATACGGTATTATGTTAGAACGGTAGTTTCGAGACAAAATCTCGAAATTTGCGAATGAATTATGCAAAAATTAAAATCCAATTAATTCATTTGTTATCCTAACTGAAAAACCCCGCAATTAAAAGAGGCGTTTATGTGGCAGGGGGAAAATGGCCACATAAGGCCAAAAAAGATTAATACAAGGCCCAGGGCTGGACTGTCACAGCGAACTTCAACTACAGGATAATATCAAGAAAATAATTGTTTTTTTTATCACCAGAAGGCTCTCAAGTCATGTGCCAACCTTAATCACTGTAGTGAGCGCATCCTGAAGCTACACTGATGGGGTATCCCGAAACAACGGTAATTTTGCTGCTACATTCCCTCACGATCATCCAATGTAAACTTCAGTTTTACATGAACTATCCACGCCCCAGTACAGTATAGTTTCCACCCATAATCTTCTGTACATCCCTGGAGATTACATCACTAAGCTTGGGTGATAGCCCTGTATCCTTGCCTCAACGACAAATGGAATGTACATGAAGGCCTATGGAATAATTTAACCTTGTTGCCACTAACACAATATTCCAAAACAAGCAAGTATGAATGTGGCACACCGTCGCCCAATGAGAGAGCTTGTCCTTCTGGACTACATTCAGGTTAGAAAGAATGGATTACCGTTAAAACTTTCTGTTGTTTAACGGACAATACCGGAATCCTTGCCTTATCCTCTGCCGATTATTCACCGGTAAATAACAAAAAACCCTAAAGATTAATTTGCGTTATGATTGAAGAGAAGTTTTGATGTTTTATCGATGTTTTGTATGTGAAAAAAAAAACCCACATATTTTTGTGTTAAGTCATTAAAATGCTCAGCATCTCTTAAATAGAGTAAATTTAATTTCTACTGAACCATATTTTAACGGTAGAATATGGCAGCTGGGATTCCGGTATTCTATCGTTAAAAATCGTTATTTTTTCTAACATGCAAGTATTATAACTCAAGAGCGTAAATTTAATTAATATATACCCTTACGTACCTAACTCCGTACTAGGAATGTTTCCACCTTGATGGACCTTACAAAAACGATTGATATTTCGAGTAGCGCGCCCCCTCCCCTGACTTAGTCAAATTGTGGTATCCTTATTTAGTCGTTTTTTTGAACTAGCATTCAGCGAGACCGCTCTTCTTAAGACCACCGGCCACTTCCAGGTGAATACCAAGGAAGCGGTACTTTTTTTTTTACATGTCTACAGCCCGTGCCCCGGCTACGTGACTTTTCACCTAAGTGTTGGGTTCATAATCTAGAGCGATTTACCGCGGACCAAGAAGCGGTTCCGCTCTGGATTAGGGATTTTTGAAATGTCTCATGCCGTGGCCTGGGTTGGTTGACTTTTCACGTGCAGGGGCCACGGCATGTAAAGTGTGTCGCGGTTAACTTTCTATGTGCTCTTAGTGGTGCTAGCCTGCCCACTTTCAGCGGAACCTCGGTGGTGACCGGTGGACCCATGGTGGTACAAGAGACTGGGCGCATGCCTGAGAATTCCGCATATTGTTTTTACCCGTCCCTCGTCCCAACCCTTCACTTGACCGTTACTAGGGGCGCCGCACGCCTGTTAATTGGTTCGGTCTCCAGGTCCTATTTAATTAACCCTTTCGCTACTTTAGGGGAAATTTGTTTTTTAATTTGGTTTCTGACATGGTAATTGTATTGGATTTTGTGGGCAAGGGAAATTAGTTCTTTCTTTTGAATTAAGGTTTCAATAACATCTGTTTACACAAAAAAAAGAAAACGATGGGCAATAGGAAAGAGGAGGATAGCGACAGAAAAGAAGATAAAGGATCAAAGGTGAATAACGAAGGGCGCAAGAACTTTACTTATTCTGCTCCGCTTCTTTGGTGTTTTGCTTTTCGAGCAAAGGGTCAACGTAGAATATTAATTTTCTCTTCTTTTTTGTGTGTCGGAGTACTCCAGGCTGAAGTCTTGTATTGGTTACAAGTCCTTTGATGTTAGTTGA
Organism: Ophioderma brevispina; assembly: GCA_023653785.1. NCBI lineage: Eukaryota > Metazoa > Echinodermata > Ophiuroidea > Amphilepidida > Ophiodermatidae > Ophioderma > Ophioderma brevispina. Next base: position 8,501 of record JAMKCH010081795.1, read on the forward strand.
CTTGTAAAGCAGCCGAGCCGGCCGAAGGGTTAGGGCAGATCACTGAAGTAAAAGTGTCCGTCAAGCCCAATGACAACAGATTGTGCTCTCTTAACTCGGCCACCATCTTGTTTAACATTTACGGGGCGATGCTTAATGTAAAGTCATTAGTTCAGTGGTGCACTAATCGCTAGGCACAACACTGTATGCGTCGGCCTATGGTCAATGTTAAACTACATGGTGTCCTGGTTTTTTCGGCATAAAAAACACTGCGGGACGTTCAATGTCCTGTTTCCGAGTAAGTCATCGGACAAAGTTAGCAAGGCAGGGTGCCCTAGCATTGGCCAACCTCCCTTAGGCGTCCGTCATTCGTCACAATCTTGCGCAACATGCACGCTGTTTTTTGGACCGCAAGGTTGTCGCTCAAATTCAAGGCTCAAAAGCTGCACAAGGAACGATGGTAACGGAAAAACAAAACACTGCCGCCCACAGTAGACTGCACACCGCCGTTCTGCACCGAACTTGTCCACTTCATCCTTCTTGAAGGCGTCCTCTTCCCTAGTTTGCACGCATCTCCGACAGGGTGCCGGAATGCCTCTTCCGATCTCATATCAACCAGCTCATGGCCCGGCCTTATTGGTGAGGCATGTGCCTTACTAAGGTCGATTGGGGCGGCACTGGCCGCCGGCCGAAACCGTTGTCATAAAAACAGTGTCTGTGCGACTGAGTGTCCTACCACCCATACTATCTCCATTGAGTGCTTTGTATCATCCGCAACTGTACCCAATGGCCTCATCTACAAGGGTCCACGGTTTTAATTCCGTGACCTGTTGCTATGCTGTCTGGACACTCTCTTTGGGGGACACTCAGCTTTTTTACACCGGCGAAGAGCTCCTCAGCCAGTTTGAGGATAAACCTCGAATGGCGACAATCTATCAGCGCCGGGTTTCCGCCCACATTGTGGACACGATTGTAACAAAACCAGCATTGTCAAAAAAAAACCCGGCTATATCGACAAGGTAATCACCTGGCTTCCACCAGTGCTGACTCTTTCTCCAGCAGGATTTGTATGCACGTTACTGATCAGCTTTGTCAACGAGCCGCTCCTGTACTTGTTGTAATCAACCATTACGGGCGGAGCGGCGACAATGTGCTCCTCTTTTCTTAGAGCTTTTTGTGAGCCGAAGCGCCGGCTGAATCCTTCTCGGGATCATTGGCATCGCGGTACCCGTTATGCATCGTTGAAACTACTGGACCACCTTAATGCCTTTCCACAGCGGTGTGCGCCCATTTGCCGAACATAAAAGGACCACGCGGGCCTTGTTCCAGGTGTTCTTGATGACACCGCTCGGGGTTTTTGCGGCTCTCTTTTGAGAAGTCAGTCGGCTGTCCTCGTGAATTCGCTTTCACGGCCCCCGTTATATAGGTGTCGCGCTCCAACAGTTCTTGGGCTTAATTCAAGTATCCGTACAACTTGTCGCAGAAATTTGATGGAACTGTTGTGGTGCTCGATGTCGCCTCGAGCGCGATCGCCACGACTTTTCGCGTGTGTTTTGAAGGTGCATACGCAATAAAGTTGCACAGGTATCCACGGTCCCATTCGCATCGGCGTACATTCTGAGGCCCTGTTTGATAGGCTTGTAATGCCCCTTGTACGGCACCATGCCTTCATCGAGAGATAATTGCGGATTGCAGTATACTTCTCCCGGCAATTCCGCTGAACAGTGTCCCAGGCGGACTGACTCTATCCAGCGGATGCTTCCGGATATAATTGAACTTATGCTCTTTTTCTTCGCCGGGGTTTCTGCTTTCCATCTCTGTGGGTCGGGTTGTCGGGGTTCGCACAAGAGATGCTACAAGACAGACTTCAAAACGCGTCTTACCAATCGCACTGCAAATCATCGGGTTTCGATAATCCGGATGGGATGACCAATGCGTCCGCCAGGGAGTTCAGCCCCATCACCAGATGGATACCAAACCACGCGCGGATTTCGGCAAAAAAAAAAAAAAAAAAAAAAAAAAAAAAAAAAAAAAAAAAAAAAAAAAAAAGATGTATCTTTCTCACCCTCTTCTCTCTCAACCGGATGTTTGCCCAGTCAGCGATTTCCTGGAAGAGATTAAGAGGGAAATACTCCGCAAAATAGTCCAGGGGACGCGTCTGTTGGTCGGCGTCAAAGGTCGGTCCACTCGGCAGTGTACCGCGAAACACGTGTCGTCTCACCGGGGTCAAATGTGGCGTCCATCCGAGATCGTCCGTAGAAGGGTCCAGCAGATCAACCGGTCCTCGCTTCGGGTCATTTTCTGCCCGGTCTATGAACTCGGCACCCTTCTGTCGCGGCGGGCTGGCTTGCGCGGGATCATCAGATAAAAATCCTTTGGCCTTTGGCTTCACCTTTGGCTTCGGCACAGCAGGTCGGGGGAAGAGCGCCGGCTCCGCTGATGAAGTTGATGCGCCGGAGTCTGCTGCGCGCTTTGCTGTCCTAACCCGCTTCATGTCCCGCAGCATTCCCTGGCGCGGTCGGCTAGCGGCTGTCATTGCTGCTGCTGCTACTCTCCCCGATATCCACCCGCGGCTTCATTTTCGCCTTTCTCTCCTCTCCTCCCCGCTTCTTCTTCCCGAACACCACCGCGGCCAACTCTTCCTCGGTGTCGGACTCGGAAGTCATTGAGTTGCTTGATATTTCGAATGCGTCCATTGCAGGTGTCTGCTAGACTGATACAGATCGCTGGCGATCGCTCCTTTTATACCCTAGCAGTTTCCCGTCACGAATCATCACGTGCCACGAAGCATGTGCGTATCACGTGACGTTATCACGTGACAAAAGGTATGCGAAAAAGAAAAAGAACAAAAATTGACTTACCTTGAGTGGGACTCGAACCTGGAAATCCGGAATCCTAGCGGGTTGGTGTTGCGTCTGGTCTTCGGTCCATCGCCCTATCCACTGAGCCATCTGATACCTGAAAACTGATTGCATTTTTATAATTTTATACCTTGGAATCAAAGGAATGGTCACGTGATGGAACCGGGTCGGTCACGCGATGGAAACGGATCTTCTCACGGTCCAAAATTTCTTCCAAAGTGACTATTTCCGGTGAAATTCGCATGCGGCCGGCCTTTCACTAAAATCCAATTTTGAAGATTTGACAAATATCTACATTTAAAAAAATGGAAAAAGGTCCGGTTTCGAAAAAATGACTAAGTCCAGAGCGGACCACTGCCTCGGTCTTTAGCGGGAAATTGGCCCTAGATCTAACAGCCATAGTTAAGGGTGAAAAAAAAATAAGTCCAGAGTGGTCGCCTTCCTTGATCTTTAGCCGGAAATCGCCGCTACATGCGTGTAACTGGTCCGCTCCGACAAGTACCCTCCCATAGTTATACGTTCTGGTCGCGGCCGCTTAGCCGTCCGAACAACACTTTCCACTGAACCACATCATAACTTAACCACAACCGACCGGCATGGGACTGCGATCAGAAACCGGGCAGGCCCGACACTCTCTCATACATGATGTTGTTTCCCTTCAAAACCCTATTTTAAGTTGGTTTTGCGGAAACCGGCAGGTGGCCAACATTTTTTAGTAAGCTCCGGGTGATTCCCGGGCGACAGAAGTGGTGGCGAATACCGCACGATACAAACCTTAGCCGGGCCACGGCAGCGAACCTTTTCAAAAGTGGGCCACGGCCACTTCCGTGGACCAAAGAAGCGGTCCGCCTCTGGACTGCAGTCATTTTTGAAAAGTTACACTTTCAAGTGGCCGGACAGCCAAACTTCACGTGGCCAGGGCCACGGCATGTTAAGTTTGTTCCGGTTAACTTTCCGCTCTGGACTTAGTTCATTTTTGAAATGTCTACATGCCGTGGCCCGGCTACGTGACTTTTCACCCAAAGATCTAGGGCGACTTTCGGCTGAACAAGGAAGCGGTCCGCTCTGGACTTAGTTCATTTTTGAAAAGTCTACATGCCGTGGCCCGGCTACGTGAATGCCGTGGCCCGGCTAGGTGACTTTTCACCCAAAGATCTAGGGCGACTTCCCGCTGAACAAGGAAGCGGCCCGCTCTGGACTTAGTTCATTTTTGAAAAGTCTACATGCCGTGGCCCGGCTACGTGACTTTTTATGTGGCAGGCCACGGACATGTAACCCCAGCGTAGGTTTGGCCAAAAGCTACCGGTAATGAGTCCAGAGAACTAGAAATCACTAAGACACCTTTCAAGCTGGCCGGCGCCACAGCAGCCGAAAATTTAGCCCGGGAAAGTCGGAAAATCACTTATTTATTGGGCCGGAGACTACCGGTAGGGTCCAAAAAAAATGTTGACAATTTAGGTTTCCGGGAACCCTATGTAGGATAAGGTGTTGAGGCGAAATACATCATGCCATGCGAGGAGTACCCGGCTGCCCCGGTTTCTGATGTAGCCCATGCGTCGGTTGCCCTGGTTAAGTTATTCTTGTGGTTCAGTGGAATGTGGTTTTCGGATGGTTAAGAGGCCGCGACCAGAACGTATACTATAGGAGGGCTTATTAGTCTACGTGCTCGGGCCACGGCAGCGAAACATACATTTGAAAAATGTACCACGTCATTCACGTAGCCGGGCCACGGCATGTAGATATTTCAAAAAATAAACTAATTCCAGAGCGGACCCCTTCCTAGGTCAGCGGTAATCGCTCTAGATTATTAGCCCAACTCTTGGGTGAAAGTCACGTATCCGGTCCACGGCCCATGTAGACCTTCCAAAAATGAACTAAGTCCCAGAGCGGACCGCTTATTGGCATACCAGTAAAAGCCGGGCCAACGGCAGGAGCAGTCCTCTCTTGGCCAGGGTAATCAAAATTTTACGGAAGAAAACGAACTAGTGATATAATTTTATGTTTTTCGGTGTGCAAAGACCCAATGGTTTGTAACCTATGGGGGTAATTTAACATGCCTTGCGTTACTTTTTTGGGGTTCTTTAGATGCGATACCACCAGACTTAATGAATAATTATTAGCAATTTAACCTCCCAGGTTTTGTATCTTTACGAACGAGGACTGAAACAGATTTACTCTCACTACAGAGTCTATACCTTATAATAGACCATTTTATTTCTATGGTGTTTAAAAAGAAGCAACTATAACGGCAGTACTGTCCCTACCATTGCATTTTAAAATCTTAACGGTGTTAATAACCCCGATTTGACCCATATAAATAGAAGCGATACATCAAGAACTTAATGAATAATTAGCAGCATTTATCGACTGTGCTTATTCATCAAAATCGGATTGGTGAAGTATTGATTAATGCGCAATCGGCTACGATCCATTGTAATCATGGCACTTATGTCAAAGCTAACCTATTTTTGAGCTGGTAACTCATCGAAATTTTAATAAATACTACATTGTATAACTTGTCACACCTTCTCTCCCATGCTTGTTGCTTTATGTTATTCAACCCAGTGTTGTGGACAGATCGTAGAACTTACGATTTTTCTAGTTTGAAATTTTTAAAGTTTTTTAATTTTTTAGTTTTTCAACAGGGTTTGAAAGTGTTATTTTGAATGGTGTATAAAATAATGCTCATAGTGGTTTAGGACGAGTATTTGCATTGTTGGAGGACGCATTAATAAAGTAATATATGATACGCGGGCCCCTGGAGGCACTCGCGCTAATCGCCATGCGCCTCGTTTGCTCACATTGGCCCCGCGAATACATATGTGTAATTTTTTTTTTTTAAAATTTTTTTAAAAATACATCCAACCATGCGCAAATTATATCCCCGAATGCACTCCACTCATTCCTTATCCTATAACCCGGATCCTATACATATCTTCGAAGTTCTGCTAAAGCACCTAATCAAAAATGGTTAAAAGGATTAATGGATTTGTACACACCGTGCCGAATAATACATGACATCCCAAAAGACTAATGACTACAAAAAACACAATGCAATTAAGAAGCAAAATGAAACACACACAAATATTGGCAAAGTGAAGAGACCATAGACAAAGGGAAAATAGAATCCCTTGCTCAAGTCAGACAACTGAAAATACAGGAAAGGACGCCATCCCGGCAAAAAGGAACGAAACAATCCTTTTCTTGGCTTAAAACTGTAACCCAAGATTAAAAGTGTGAAAATGATGACCACTACAAGATAGTCAGGAAATGTCAGGAAATCAGTGGCAAAAATGAAGCAATAGACCAGGCGCAAGCGCACAAATGAGAACATGAACTACATGGTGACGTGTCAAACTGCTGTTAAGGCCCGTTGGTTGAATGGTGCCAAGTTTAAAAAAATTGGCGAGGGTTGCGGTCTTTGTTGTTACCCCCGGCATGGATGACACTAGTAACTTGAATGTCATTGTGATAGTACACGGAGTGGGGAGTTGTGAAATGGACGTGCGACAGGAAAACCCTCAAAACTGCAACCGTATAGAGCGAAGATATTCAGGGAAACGGCCATCAGTCCTGCGTCAAGTCTCTCCAACATAATATATTTGCAACGAGTACATATGATGATTAAAATCACGTTAGATGTAAGGTACTGTGAAACAATCGTGAATATCAAAGTGTCCCCTGATGGGGCCCTTGGATGAGCATATGTAGTCCATGGAACGTAAGTAGGGCTGCAATATGATAGCGAAACGTGCTTCGTTAAGCGAAAAGTAATTTTTTGGAGTAAACATGTTTTGATTTTTTTGGTCTCATTTTAAAGGTCCATGTTAATCTGAGGCTTCTCACCATCATTTTTACAAGATTTTACACAATATTAAAAAAGTTACAACAAGCCTAATTACAGGAAATTTTACAGAATAATAATGTTTACCCGGGAGTCTACGATTATTGCCATAAATCAAATCCAACAAATACTTCCAGAACTCAGGTTTTCAGAATTCGTTAGCTAACAAAGTTTGTTTTTGTTCTCGTATTCAAATAAAATTCATCATATCATTCGTAAAATAGTTTATATTTGCATATTTTATCTTAACAAAAAATGGGTTTTTTCAAACAAAATGACCCATTTCTGTTCTGTTTACAAATAAAATCTATCCAACCAAGCGTAATTTTAGGATAGTATATTTAATAGTAATTTGTTTTGCAGCA
>JAMKCH010081796.1:0-10954 GCA_023653785.1 Ophioderma brevispina
ACTGGTGGTTCTTTGGTGAGTGCATGCATCGAGTTCCTTGGGCTTGCACCATAAGTTTTTTGCAGTAAATGTTCACATGGCTTCATAGCTCAGGGTGAGATGGGGAAACCTAAAACTCGACAGTCTGACCTAACACATTGAGGCATTTACTAAGGCAATAAGAATTAACCTGAGAAAAGTTGGGAGAAAAGTATTGTAGTCTTGGATTTGAGTTTTGGCACTATAGAAGACTGGTCAACCGGTTTAGTGACAGCTCCCATTCAAATCAGCTAGCGGTTGACCGCGCGAAGCGCGGGCAAACGCTAGATTATAATTTCAAACACGGTTACGGTGGCCGCCTATTTTTCAACACGGGCGTACGCTGGTGCAGGGGTATCTGTGCGGTTTATTGAGTACGGCCCTCTGTCGTTTTTAAAATGTATAGCGGAACAAGACAATACTTTTAAAATGAAACAGACCGATAGCTAACTAGAAGCTACTATAGAATTGGCCCAGAGTGAGCGTTTGGACTTTTTAATTTTGGATTTTAGTCAAATTATAAAGAGGCTTTATGTAATAGCTATCTCTGTTATGATTGGGCCTAATGTTTTGTTCCATGTATTCTTCAAAGTTCTCCAGTGGTTTTGTAGGAATTTGCCAAAAAACACACATTTGTCTTCGAGGGTACTTTTTTTGGAAAGTTGAATAGCATACCGTCAATCATTTTCCTCAAATATAAGATGCTCACTGCGTCTCTCAATTACTATAGTGTTTGCATATATAACATATGATTATTCCGGTTTTTTTTTTTTTTTTGTTTTTGTGGAAACCGGACATTTAAAGCTGTTCAACTTGCCTTTGGCTTATTCAGAAGTCATTTCACGGTTTCACGGTTGTTCATCTGAAAACGTCCTTCTGGAACAACACTCCGGATTAGGCCAGGGTTACGCAATGCAGCAGAAATAGTTATGCTAGTAATGGAATATGAGAGAGTGCGTTCCAACACCGTGCTTTTGTTTTGGAAAGAAGCACTTCTTAAAGCTATTGGTTTTGGTTGTTAAATCTTCCGTGAGAGTGGATTATGATGTGGTGTTCGCATGCATGAGGATCCCGTCTGTTTTACATTTGCGAGTATTTTTTTTTTTTTTTTTTGTTTTTTTTTTTTTTTTTTCCCCCAAAAGTTGTCAACTCAACATTGCCATGAATGATCTTATGCATCATAAGAAGTCTATTGAGTGAACGTATTTGTTGCAGTGAAAGGAGTTTAAGCTGGTCCAACATCGCAGTCACAGAATGTTTTTACGAGAGGAGTTGTTGAGATGAAGCGTGCAGCCGCTTTTGGGGGACGCCTTCAATTAGCTTTGGATGTTGGAGAACATGTCGACTTGAACATTCCACTTCATATCAGATGAAAATGTAACACCGAGACTATTTGTGTTGCAAGGGCCTGCAGATATGGCAAGCTAAATGTAAGAATAAACCCCCCCCCCCCCCCCCCCCAATCTGCTTCTACTCCTCTCCTGGAGAGCCTCAACACACGTTATACTTTTGGACAACTTGGAACTTCAGGCCCTGGAGATCGTCTTATACAGCCTGTCTCCAAAAAAATGGTCTCAATCAAAAACCGATTTTTTCAATATTATATTCAACATAAGTCAAGTTGTGTTGTATATCATATTCAAGAGAAAAAGACCAGACTTTTGCAGGAATTTTTTGTTTCATCTCAATTGCTTATTTCAATGAGAGATAACTCCAGTTATATGCGGAACACAAAAAAGCGTAGTTTGTGCCACTTTCTGGTTGAGTGAAAACAGTGAAACGAATTAGTTAAACATAAGTTATTCACACTTGAAATAGATATGAAATTCTTTAAAAATGGATACTTCATAATAAAGAAATCTAACAGATACGGAAAACAGTTACATAATGGTGGAAGTTATGATCAGTAATTAAGTTCTGGCTTTAAGATAAAGTGAATAAATTCCACATGCGGTTGTTTTCAGATGAGAACATGATAGTACAACCGACGTACAGCAATCTGGAGGAGAGTTTCTATGATCTTGAAGTAGCATGAAACGCAATTCCCTACCACGTACTTTGATACTTTAGCTTCAAAATTCAAATGTTTATTGACTTCAACATTATTAAATGCCAAAAGATAGTGCATATTTTAAAACCATTTCTTTGGATTTGGAGTGTTTTTTTTGGTTGCAATACATTACTTTCTGGGCATGATTTTAACAGATACCAATCTCGTAATAAATTCAAAGCTATTCCATTTCAATTGACGTGCAATAAATATTTTATTGTTTGTTATTTTAGAAAGAAGATTTTTATAAATTGAACTGGATTAGGTTGACGATTAAAACTGTGTCGATAAAAGTAGACCTTCCTTTGTTTACTAAATTTAATCTGTGTTTTGTTTCTTTTTGTCAAGTGCAATCTTTTTGTGACTTTAAGACAAGCATGGCATAGCCTGACGAAACAACTCTTCCCGATCTAAAGTGGCACAAAATCGATTTTGGTATAGCGCACTAATTGTATTATATCTCTGGATTGGACAAAAGCAAATGAGATTAAACAAACACCATTGGAAATCCTGTCTTGTTCTTTAACATTATGTCAGGTAAGAATGGACTTAATGTTGAAATTTCATTTTTTTTTTTTGTAACCATTTTTTTTTCTGATTGTACCATTGTTTTTTTAGACAGCTGTAGCCTTATAATAGGATTGGTCCAATACGGTGATCCCCTGAGGCACTCCAGATAGGACGTCTGCTGGACTAGAGGATAACTTTATTTTAATACTACTACTATATTCCTACTACTACTACTAACTAACTACTTATATATGAAGAATCCACGATATGCCTAAGAAAAATGTTTTGTTCCGTGGACAAGTCTTTTTTTCTGACTTGCTTGTTCAGTGGCCATATCTTGAGAACCACTCCAAACCAATCGAACAAAAATTCAGTAAGATGGCTCATTAACCCATTCTTTATGCTAAAATAAATCCACAGATCTCAATTTCAGAAAGTGGGAAAATATCACTTTTCATTTTGGGTACAGTTTTTATTAATAGGGTCACCCTTACAGACCCTGATAACTTACCTCAAGTTTGCTGCAATATGTTTAACATGTGATCTTAATAGCCATAGCAATGTTCGCCATCCTAGAAACCGACATCAGTGATTACCAACCGGCTTTCAGATCCAGACGGTCTTGCCGACGCAGCTTTTTAAAGGAGCCCAATGTAAAGCATCAACAGTTCCGCTGATGTAGTGTTGAATTGCGCAAAAGCATTGAACCCTGCCCTAGGAATCCAATGCCCAAAAATCGAGCAGATCGTGTCTACCCCCCCCCCCACCTCTGACCCATGAACAAACTGGTATTTGCACAACTGCATGCTTGATTTCAGATTTGTAAAAGCCGGTGTGGCAGGAGATAAAGTCCTATGGGCTCACAGTCCGGGAACAACAATGGTGAACAATGGGCAATTCAGTTGACTCTTCAACTCACTCACATTTTTTTCAGGCTTTATTCCGTTGACGTCTATTGAAGCCGCGACTCATGAGACCTGCGTCTATGATTACTTTCACACCGTTGCCAAAACAATTTATGTGTACTTATCATTCCATCATAAATTCCGCATGCAGCAAGTTGGCCTTTTCCTCTTTTTCCGCAATTTAAGGACTATCTTTGCAGATCAAAAACAAACAAGCAACAAACTTTTTTATTTCTCAAAACTAACAACCCATCTTCCCGTGAAATCTATAGTATAACCCTAAAGCAAGTTTCATCTGTGAAAAAAATTTCAAGAAGCTATTTCAACTGTTTGGTAGGTATGGGTGTCACATTTACCCCAAAAAGTGAGTTATCGTAGTGGGTGGGGAAATTGGTTTTTCGTGCCGTCAAAGGTCAGTAACAGGGGTCAAATTTGAATTTGATCATCATGGTTGAAAAGTATACCAAGACCAAGTTAATAGTTTAATTAATCATAAGGATTCAAAAAAAGGATGTTTTGTACTACTGCGGCCGAAAGTTTTTGGAGTTATATGCCAGAAACAGCAAAATCAATACCAAATGGTCATTTTCAGTTTGTACATGGTCAAAGTTTTAAATTACTTACTACCCGATTTTAGATAAAAACGGTGCGAAATATTCTATATGGAGCTCATAGGATAAAATAAGGAATAGTTTTGAGTGTCTTAAATGCTTACTACCGAATTCGGGGGAAACAAGGTCAAGCCCATTGAAAAAATGCAATGGATGTTGACCTTGAGTACCCCTACTGTTTTGAAAATTTCCTTTTTTTATATATGAATTTTGACTTGTTCTCCTTTACAAACTGAAGGATTAGGATAGACTACATTCTTTATCAGTTTTGCTCCTTCTAGAATTGTATATCATAGATATCCAAATACAGTTAGCTGGACAGACTAGGATACTTGTACATTCAAAGAACAACATTGACACCCTCACGGGTTATTTTCATAGAATGTATTGTTTTTTCTAAAAACTTCCATTTTCTAAACCGACGGTGCTCCCAATTTTGTAGCAGATCGCCTTCCGAGTTTAATACGCATTTTTGTATGATCAGAATAAAAGTCAACATTGGGTCAAATAGACTGTGCAAAAACGCCTAATTCCCAATTTTCTTTCCATAAAGTTAATAACTTTTCTACTCCATTTTAATTTCAATAGCTTGATCAGCTCGTGTTATTATTATTTGATCATTTGAAATTCTATTGAACCGAGCTGAATTGAAACCCAGGAGTGGAAACATCTAATGACTACAAAGGCATGTGCCCCAGAGCCTAGACCATGTCTTTCAACACAATCCAAAAATAACATTAATATGATTCCAAATTAATGTCAGTCACAGTAGATACTAGTAAATTATCACGATAATTGATCAGTTTTATCGTTAACCACGATCAGAAGACGAACTTTCTCGGAATACAGGAGGGGTTCGGGAACTAAATTAGAACTGAAACGTGGAGTTGTTTTTCCAATGACGCTGGTTGAATTAGGAGATCCCTGCCTCAGTGCTGCTCCTGTTTTCTTGCAGCGGAGTGTTAAAACTTTCGTAGAAACAGTGCAACCAAGACGTTGTATACAGGCTTGTTGCGCTACGAGAAGATTCTAATGTTGGTAGAACGTCGTCGGTGAGTTGAATGTATAGCGCCTTTTCCTTCCTGCGATTACCTACTGAATTTGCTGGTATAGCAGTCGGTCATCAGCTATGGAACTCGTGCCAACCACTCGTCAAGGAAGGTCCGTGGTCTGCTAGTTCACCATCGATTTGAATGGAAAAAACACTTCCATAACCACGGACAAAAATCGATCCCAGCCGCCTGATAGGCGAACTTTTCTGGGTGACTATCCTCTCACATGGCGATTCTCTGTCAAAATAAAGTTAATATGGTGCAAAGTTATCAAAATGTAAATCTTAAAAATACTAAATTTTTTATATTTGGCTATCCAACCTTGCAACCTTGCAAAGAGATTACCGCACAGCAGATTGTGAATTCCTTGACATCCCAGCAACCAATGACTAGTCTCCCCATGGTTAAGGATTGATTACTTCACACATCAACACCACCTCGTGTCAAATATTCAAGAACTCTAACTTAATTTGAAATCTTATATAATTCATACCTAGCCAATAGCTATAGAATCTCCCTGGAGCAGCATAGATGACATCGGTATCTCGGTGGAAGGTAAGAACTTGGTACGTTCACCTTGTCGTCTCACTCACTGGGCATCATGTGGGTAGAACCAGCAATTATTTCAAGATTAGGCTAATTAATGGTCGGGAATTTGAGATTCAAATATACGGACACTATCCCTAATTCTCCCCACTTTATGTTATTGTAAGCATTATTGGGTCCTTTCACTTTCACTGAAGGTAACTAATTAAAGCTGTTAATGTGACTTTAGTTTGCCCCTCCAGATCTCCATGCATGCGGAATAATATAACATAGGTATAACGTACATCTGGTTCACACCTGAACATTTCAATATTTCTGCAGTGATTCTTTTGTATTTTCTGTTCGCTGGTCTGGAGGACAACGTTAACCTATAATTCAGTGATAACTTGTTTTACGATTTAAATATTTTATTTCCGCTACTTGTCACCCCCAGCTTAGAAATAACAGAAATAACACAAATAATCCCGTGGGTGAAAAAAGTTAGAATAAACAAAATGCAAAATTTCATCACCATGCTCCCTCACTAATTTAAGCTATTTCCTCTTCGTAAGTATCTGAGCGATGAAGAAGCAAAGGCGTCTTCTATAGCTGTCGATAGTCGATGGTCGTCGCCATACATAACAGGGAAAGTGCAACTTTCCTGTTTAAACAAATCATCCAATTGAATAAAAAATATTGATATTAAAACTGACCTGATCACTAGATTGAGAGACAAAAATAAGATCAATTGGCATGTATTTGCCTCTGAGTCTGAACACGATGAGAATCCTGAAGGCCCTGACGTCTTTGTTGACCACTATGATTACGAAACGAATTACGGACGCGTGGTGCGTACTTCGCGATTTTGCTATTCCATAAAACAGGTCGGCGCTAGGCCCTACACCAGGTGGCCACACCTGTTTCACAACAAGACACTAGCAGTATCAGTTCCTTCAGTGATCCACCGGCGAAAGATCAAATAGTTGAAATTGTGAAAGAGTAGCTTAAAATGAAGGATAGTCTGTAGAATTCATTAAGTTATTTCCTCAACTGAACATACAGAAAAGGGAGAAACCGTGTTCAAATATATAATTCAATACCAAACAAGACACCAAATGCCATAGTAATTAGCGGGCCCCTTGTGTATTTGATTTTGAATCGGTCTGGGGCCGCCATCCCTCCTATATGGACTCTAAATTATAGCGCTGTAGTTGCGGAGTGCAAGAACCCCGCGTTCTTCCTCCATCGGATAAGGAGCACTGTATGACATCCCCGAACTTTTAACTTCAGGCTAAACTTTATTAACCTCCAACACTACAACTCAACCTATGTCTTGACACTATCTGTGCGTGTAATTGGTGTTTGTGAGATATCATCTACAATTATCTGCGACATGTAGCCTGGTGGTTTGTGGGAAAATATCACTACAATGATCTGCGAGATTACCTGGTGGTTTGTGAAAAATTATCAGCGCGCAAAAACCAAATGGACTAGTCTCCACAGGTAAGGATTGATACTTCACCATCAACACCACCTGTGCAAATATGCAAGAACTCTCACTTAATTTGAAATCTACTATAATGCATACATAAGCCAATAGGCTATAGAATCTCACCTGGCGCACATAGAATGAAGCTGGTATCTCGGGGGAAGGTAAAGAACGTCTGGTTACAGTATCACCATTGTGCGTCCTCACTGGCAAAGTCCTGTGGGAGTTAGACCAGCAATTATTTGCAAGAATTAGGCTATTAAGTGGGGAGATTTGAGATTCAAAATATACGGCCTATCCATAATTTCTCCCCACTTGATGTATTGTAAGCATTATTGGTCCTTTCATGAAAGGTAAATTAATTAAAGTTGTTAAATGGACTTTAGTTTGCCCTCAAGAGCATCCATGAGGGGGAATAATATACACTTAGGTAGACGTACATCGGGTTCACCTGAACATTTCCGGATATTTCTGCAAGTGATTCTGTTGTATTTTCTGTCGTCTGGTCTGGGACACGTAACCGATAATCATTGAATCACTTGTTATTACGATTAAATAGTTTTATTTCGCTACTTTGTCAGATTAGAAAATAGAGAAAAATTAACAGTGGAAAATAACACAAATAATCCCGTGGGTGAAAAAAGCTTAGAAATAAACAAATCAAAATTTCATTCACCATGGCTCCCTTCACTTATATATTTCTATTTCATCTTGTGAAGTACTGAGCGATGAAGAGAAGCAAAGGCGGCTTCTATAGCTGTCGAACAGTCGATTGGTCGTCGGCCATACTTAAACTAGGGAAAGTGCAACTTTCCTGTTGTAAACAAAGCCAAATGAATAAAAAATATGATATTAAAATGACCTGAATCACTAGTGAGACAAAAAATAAAGATCAATTGGCAATGTATTTGCCTCTGAGTCTGAACACGATGAGAATCCTGAAAGCACGACGGCTTTGTTTGACCACTATGGATAAGAAACGAAATTACGCGTGTGCGGACTTTCGCGATTTTGCCTGTCCATAAAACAGGTCGGCGCTAGGCCTACACCGGTCGGCCAGCCACCCTTGTTTCACAGGGACCACTATCAGTAGTCAGTGCCTATCAGTGATGCCACCCGAAAGAGTCAAAATAGTGAAATTTGCAAAAGAGTCGCTAAAAATGAAGATAAGTTCTTTAGAATTAGTTAAGTTATTTTCCAACTGAAAAATTAACCAGAAAAAGGAGGAGGGGGGAAGAAACACGTGTTCAAATAATAAGTCAATACCAAAAAACAAAGACAATCCAAAATGCCATACTATGTGCGGCGCGCCCCTTTTGTATGTGAATAGTCTGGGGCAGCCCACCTCCTTTGGATCTAAATTATAGCGCGGTAAAGTTGCGGAGGGCAGAACCCGCGTTCTATCGGATAAGGAAGACACTGTCTATGACACAACTTTTAAACTTTAGGCCTATACTTTATTAACATCCAACCCTACAACTCCAACTATGTCTTGACACTATTGTGGCGTGTAGATGGTGGTTTGTTGAAGATATCTACAATTATCTGCGACATGTACCGGGTGGGGTTTGTGAAAATATCATCTACAATGATCTGGAGCAGTACTGGTGGTTTGTGAAAAATGACAGGGCGCGCAAAGACCCGCGCTAGCTAAACACGCAGGGCGAGATGCCCGTGTGATTGTCGGTGTCGCCCACTCAAGTGACCTGCACGGAGCTCATGAATATTCATGACGGTCGGCAAGTTGAAAAACCCATTCATAAAGTTTCGCTATAGTAACTCCAGTACTAAATATTCAGCCACTCAATCTACAATTACAATTAGTATTATCCTATTATGAGAGTACATGAAGGGGACACCGCATAACGCTCTCAATCCCGCTTCACAGCCTCCCTCCCAGATTGTGCCGTCCGGCACATACGGTCAACTAAAGCGGGATTGGGACACGACCCAGTGCTACCTTCTACTCTTATATAATATTGCGTTCCTTGTTGATGACTTCATTGGTTCCTTAACATCTCTTCCGGTTTGGACGAATAACTAGGTAGTTAGACCGATCCAGCGATCCTTCGCGCTTGGGGGTTTGGGTTAGGTACGGCCGACGTCATCTGAGCGTCTGTTTCCCTTCCTGGAATAGTCGCTAACATTGGCTAGCGGCTGGGCGACACATAGAGCCGTCCACTTCGTCAGGTTCACGAGTAACTGATGGCGCAGGCACAAAGTCCACGTAAATCACACCCAACGCCACTCAACCACTTGTGGAGATGCTGTGGGAGAAGTCCTTCTTAATCGCCATTGATTAATTATCAGTGGAATTTGTAAATGACGATGGCACACTTCTCACCCTGTATTTTGGTTCTTTTATGTGAAGTTACTAAATAGGGTAAAAAATCTTCCTGTAACTCATATCACGATTTTGACCGATTAAGTGTAGAAAATTTCAGGGACGGTGGCTGTGATGAACACTTCCTCCTCCTCGTGTCGCTATTGTCTTTGACACCTTCCCGATTCCTCAATAGCAGATAACTTTTTACACTGATTGTAGATCACCAAATCAACGCTTGCTCGAGCTCGCAGTGCCAATTTTGATTCGACATATTACAAATTTCTAAAATCATCTCCTCTCGTGTCGTCATTTTCATTTGAGTTTTTTACCAAGATTAATTAAATGCACCTCCCTTCACCCGTGTCGCCATTTTAATTCGTTTATATAAAATTTATAAATCCCTCCCTCACTCAATGTCGCCCATTTTAATTCGATATGATAAACACAGGAAATTCACCTCCTCTCACCCGTGTCGCCATTTTGATTCATAGGTACAAAATAATAAAAAATCACACTAGTCTCACCCGCGTCGCCATTTTTATTCGATATGTACAATCAAGAATCCACTACTCTCACCCGTGTCGCAGGCATTTTGATTGGTCGATATGTACAACAATCATAGAAATCACCTATGTTCTACCCGTGTCGCAATTTTTAATTAGTATTAAGAAAACAGTTTAAATAATCTCGTACTCTGTCACTCGGGTTATATTTAGATTCGTACTACGTGGTACTACTATAATATCGAAAGAATTACTCGCTAGTACTTGTTTGGGTATGTACAGCCACAAGGGAACAATAGGGGGTTTCGTCCGTTCCTTCTCTTTGCCCTTTTTTCCCGCTCGCACGATCAGACGTTCCCTTCACCCTTCACAACTCTTCCGGTTCTGGTGGTTCTTGCGATCTCTTTTGCTCTGTGTCTCTCGCTTTTCCTTTTCGACATGCTTGACCTCTCACATCTCTTCCTTTATCTGCCTTTCTGACAGTCCCTTTCTCTCTCTGACGCTTTCTCGCATGCTCAGCGTTATTCCCAACCTTCTTCTTTTGCTTTCTCTTCTTTTCCTTTCCCATCTTTTCCAGTTATGTCTCGCTTCTTCGGACGCTATACTTGGTACCCCCTTTGTTTCCAAGCCGTGACCATTCCTTCCACTCTGGACACCCCGCCTTCGCGTGTACCGGCAATGTTCTTCTTCCTCGGGCAATTCCCTATTCCATCGGCCCTTATTCTCCATCTCCTCTCTTTCCCTACTCAAATCGTCTTCCCTCAGCTGCAATCTCTGTGGTCAATTTAGCTGTCTCTCAACTTTCTCGCCTGTCAGAACCGCGTTCTGAACTTCTGTGATATCTTCTTATTTCAGCTTCTTCTGCATTACCCATTGCCTCCTCTCTTACCAAGTGTATTTTAAAGCTATCAAGGTTCATCTAGCACACAGCTTCTCTTTCCATCCCATGTGGATCGACGTTTAAA
>JAMKCH010081797.1:0-22106 GCA_023653785.1 Ophioderma brevispina
GGTCCGTTAGGGTGTATTTTAATCGAAAACTAGTATAAATTTCACTAAAAACTGCCCATTTTAGGGTATATTTTTACTGAAAATTGAATCCGCTATGTCGCTTTCAGAACCCCTGGCAAATGAAGATGGGTACCGCGACTGTTTTTGATATCAGGAATGGCTACAATGGAAAGCTTAGAAATAACGAGTAAAGTTTGTACAATGTAAAATTCCCAGTGTTTCAAATCGTGTTGAAATTTCAACCATTTTTTCAGCCTTTTAAAAAAGGATGAGTCTATGACTTATAATTTAATTTGGTACATGCGGATGCATAACATTTCAAGGTCGTCCTGCGGTGTAAAATTTACAAAATGTCACATTTTGTCAAACTGATGTAATCTCACAGTGCTCAGGGCATCAAATAACAAGAAAAATTGTATACTGAATCTGTAATGTGGTTTGAAAGTTCAATATTTGACTTTCATCACTAGAGAAACAATTGATCACCATTAATAACCATGCAATGGATATACATTTGTGACCCACTTCTTCAAAACCCGGAACAAGTTGCAGTGACAGCACCCGTTTGCAATAAAGATTGTTCTGAATACCAGTTAATACTTATGAATTAATCAGCATAGGTTCAGAACCTTATTGTTGGTAAATGCATCGCTATTTTAAATTCACCCAACCAAAGCGGGGCAACAACTACGCACATTCCCACTAATGCCATTCCAGTCTTTTTGTGTACTTCCAGTACAAATGCTTAAAAGCAAGAATATCTCCAGATATGCAGAAGCATCATACGTGGGGATTAAGCAATTTTTTCAGACTTAATCCATCACTTGGTTAGTGGGATTACCTATATAAAAGACAAACCTAAAGTCATACTTGCTTTCATGTAAAGATGAATCAACTGGGGATTTTGATATTTCCTGACTGCTCTGAGAAAATAAGGATAATTGACTGCACTTGTTCTGGTTTGTAAAGGTGGGTCACATTTTATTAATCTTTCCTGGAGACAGCCAGCGCACGTTAGTGTTGAAAAAACAAAACACGTACCCTTGGCCGCGATTCGAACCGGCGACTATACTAGCACGACGCTCTTGCTAACCTGACTATCAAGCCGGGGTGGTAGAGGGATGATAGATATCATCTATAAAGGCTAAGGGAATTCAAAAATTTTACCCTCTGTTGTGTTAAATTTACCTCCATCCGTGGCCTGAAGCATATTTTGCCTATAACTTCTGAACACAACCCGCAGATAGGCCATACTATACTCTTTTTAAATCGTTCAAACGGATGACATCATTGTTGATCAACTTTTACGCATTCTGCCTCCTTTTCATATTTTTTGGCCCTGTGTAAACTTTACCCCATACTTCAGTGCTTCAGATTTTCTAGACGTTTGGGGGATATGTTTATTCCAATATCAAATACTACCCAATTCTGTTTAAAACCTTTTGTTTGGAATTATTTGGGGTTGTGGCGCATATTTTCATAAATGCACCCGCTAAGCGCAACCTCTTTATTTTGCCTGGTAAATTGCGGCGTCCATCGACCCGAGCGGCATGATGATCCCCTTTACAATGACCTAATCATTTCACTATGAGTTACAATAAGCTATCTACCAAGTACCAGTTCAGTGGGTTGAACTTGTACATCATGACATGACTGACCTTGTGTGATCGGGTGTCATATAATCATACCAAAAAACAGGGTGTTGTTCTAAATACATTGGTGAAATGAAATCTCGAACTGTGGCCAAGGGAATTGAGATTTTACTAGCTCCTAGTGATTGGTTTTAAAAAGAAGCGGTATGCAAATTGATATCCAGTTCACCACAAGCCTCCTTAACTTATGGAACAAAAGACGTAATTGAGTTCCATGTTTGGAGTATTTCTGTAATTTGTTTTAAAGGAGGATTGGTTAATATGAAATGCCCTATTTTATATTGTAGATGGCGATTAGATGGCTTGCACTAACTATGCGGCCTGAAACCTTCCTTTCATATTAAAATATACTAGTCAGGTGGGAAGCCTATAGCCAATATTTACACCCGTTCACAACAATTGTATCTACATATTGTACAAGTATATTGAGCGGAGAATATTGATTGATTCAGGCGGTGACGGTCAGTAATGTATTTCGTTACTTAAGTTGGGATTTTTAATGTTGGCGAATATACGTTATACCAATGGCGACATATCCCGCTAAAATCGACTCACTTGGCCATATCAATTATCATTAATCTACCAAACAGACCTCTCTACACTGTTACGGGCCCAGAATATCCTAAATGGGTTTCTAAACCCCGCAGGGAAAAACTCACATTGAACCAAGCAGGAATTTTTTGCAGTTTCTCTCACTTTATTATAGTACGTACGCGACGCCAAATAGGTGAACCACGGGGTTGGTTGTGGATCAAGCAAACCTCATGACAAACATAATTACACATTACAATCATAGTAAATGGTGGCAGTTCATATATGTTCCTAAAATTGTTTAAGTCCTAGGAAAATACGCTATGTATTCAGTTTTGTGAGATCGAAATGTCCGAAATAGAACTTTTAAAAACATGGTTTTTTAGAAGCGACTGCATTTAAACCCTATAATTTTTAAAAACAGTTCCGGAAAAACCCTCAATTTGGTCGTCGTCATAAGAGTGGAAAATGTATCAGTCACGTGTTCCACAATATGGCTTTCCAACATGGCGATAATTAAAATTCCATTGTCCTGAATTCGTGTTCGCACAAGTCATCTTATCGGCGAGCTGGAGAAGACTTATCATGACCGTAGTCTGGATTTGTTAGTGAATACTTGCTTATACCATACGAAGAAACCATATACCGGCGTGAAAACTAAGGCGAACTGAAACTTTAAAAGTTTCCTAAATATAAATCGCGAAAAATTCAAACATGGCGGACAGTGACGCTATCCACAAGCTGGTTTGAAAGCTTGTCACGACACAAATTGAGTTGAAGCATTCAGCAGGCAATCATTTCAAAGTCCAACGCCAAAACAAACTACTGCTGTTTTATTCTCAACCACAGGGTCCTGTAAAAAACTAAGTCCACAGATTCAACAAAAGTAGAAGCGACATGGAGAAAATGACTTCATCCTGACCGACTCCAACCACCAAACTGACTTTTCCGAGGGTTTGTTGACATCCAAGACACTTGGCACCCTCCTTGAGGGCGCTATTAATTACAGATCGCCTGATGCATTAATCTATCTATCAGAAGCAGTCGGGTCGCCGTTGCCAAATTAAACTAAGCTGTTAATTATAACTCTATTTGCCAACCAATAACTATAATTATTTTTCAAACAAAAGCCATGGGGGTTTTAATTTTGAACATTCCTGACTGTAAAAAAAATCCTCCCCCTCATAAGAAAAAGAAAGTTGAAAATACTCACTTTCTTTTAACGAAATCAAAACGCCATGCTCTATTCTCAATTAATATACTAAATATAACCATGATAGTTCATTTTACATTTTAACATAATATGACATCAAGTTCACTGCTGCAACATTGCACTTATACTAACAGTACCATGTACAATCATGTCAATTTTAACCTTTCAACAGATCCCTTACTTCACTTCACGAGCATAACAATATTAACTTTATGATCCCTGTCTACTAACATCTAGTTTGAGATCCTCCACCCGCTCTATTCACCATTATTAACAAGAATCCCTTTGATTACCCGGCTGTGTGCACAGAAGTTTACACTCATTTTGTTTACACCGTCATTCCCCATGCATACTTAATTAGGTCACAAAGCTGTCCAGAGCTTGGCTGGGCCCTTACAGTAACAGTTAACACGCATTACAAACATTTTTAACATTTTTGGCACCAATATCAACATTTCTGGTTTGACAGGCTTGCAAATACACAATCAGCAGGCACAAATGTGCATCACTGAATTTCCAAACTTTCTTATTAAAAAAAAAAAAAAAAAAAAAAAAAAAAAAAAAAACATTTCTTCAAAATAAAAAAAAAAAAAAATTACATACTCGTATCCAGAGTATATATCAATTATTAATAAACCAATGTAAAATGGAGATGAAGCCAGCTACAGTGCTGCGCACTGATTCTTTACTTTTAACACACGTGACAAACAGTCTGCAATCAGATTTTCTTTCCCTTTAATATGATGAATTCTGAGAGAGATTTCTGCAATAACATACTTGCCATCTTATAACTCTCCTATTCATGTGCTTCAGAATCTTTGTTACTATCACTAGGGATTTTATGACAGAATACCACCATAATCTCATGTTGTGGGAGCTACATACACTTCAAAATGCTTTAGTGCCAAAATCCACGCCATTGTTTCTTTTTCATAGGTAGAATAAGTTTTTGCTGGTGTTTATTGAAATTTCCTAAAAAGTAACACACTGACTGTCAACTCCCATATCTTTCATTTTCTTGCAACAAACCAGTCTTCCACAACCTATGTCCTAGGCATCACACCTGAATTTGAATAGACTTCTGTCAAAATCGGAGCCAGGACAGTGAACTCATGAGAATCGCCTTGAATTTTTCCTTCCTGAAGTCGTGCTGACAGTGTTCTGTCCAAATGACTTTTGCACCCTTTTTTCGCAAACTGTCAGGGGTGGGCTATATCTTAAAATTTGGACGAATTTCCTTTAATAGCCCGCCATTCCCAAAAATCTATGAGTTCACGCTTTCCTTGTGGAATGGGAAACTGATCAATTTGACTCAACTTTTGCATGTACATGTCTAACATTGAACCCTGACCTACAACATGACCCCATATACGGAACATTAGCAATGACAAAAGTCAACTCTTGACAAGGTTTAACAGTCCAATTAGCATTTGCCATTTATCAAACAGTGTGTCCTATATTCTTTCTCATTCTCGTCCCAGGTCTTTGAGTAAGACGATACTCATCGATTATCTGTGCAACCATCTATTCCTTCAGTAATTTGATTCATCAATCCTCGGAAAGGTAGTCTGGGGGCATTTTTTGAAAACCCAAACAGGCTAACCAAGTAACCTATACAACACCCATCAGGAGTACAAAACGCAGACACGTCACGAGCTCTTTCGTTAAAGGCACTCACCAATAAACCCCTTAATCAGATCAATTTAAGTGAACAAACTTTGCATTCCCAATTTGGCTATACAATCGTCCCCAATATCCGCCGGTATTTGGATATTGTGTCTGCTTTTTGTACACAGATTTGTTTTTTTTTTTGTTTTTCGAAAATCTGTGACAAATCTACGAAAGAACCGTCTGGCTTTGGAACGAGCAGCAGGACATTGACCCACCTACTTTGACATGGCTCATGATTCCATGTTCACATATACTCATTTCCTTTCTCATCACTGCAGCTTGACTGGGGTTCAACCCGATATGGATGCTGCTTAATTGGACTAGAATTTCCAACATCACATCATGCTCCATTATGTTGTTTTGTTAGGCACATCAGGGAAAATTTTCCAATAATCCTGAAGTAACTTCATTTCTTCCTGTTGTTTTTTTTGACAAGTGCTCCAACTTATATCCCCAACATTAGCCAACATCAGAATGTTCTAGCTTGACAGGGTAAATAATCCTGCCTCTTCTCGGGCACTTCATTTTTCACATATGTTCCCTTGTCTTGAATTTAACTTTGTCCTGACAACACTGACTGAGTGAACCGTCTCATCTTGGGCTCTCTCATGATACTTTTTGATCATGATGTTTACATGACACAATGATGACCTTTCGACGATCAGGAGTTTTGACAACATGTTGGTTAAAACTGATTTTCTTGTCAATCACATTGGCCCATGAAATCTAGCCTGTAAAGGTGACCCCGAAATTGGTCAAAAACCCAAAAACCTTCACCTGTTCAATTCCCTCCTACTTCCCTACTCCTTGCACCCTGATCACTACCAATTTTTCATCTTTTCTTGACTATTTTGCAGTATCTTTGTCCAGCAGCCATTTCCTTTGCCTCATAAGCCTAGTTTTGAATGTAACACATACTCTAGTAGATTGGTCTGAGGGTCAGGGGAAACTCAAACCATTTCTCTTTTAACAATTTTCAACGTTCCCCTAACCGTATGTCCAACAACTAAGTTCAAATGGGCTATAACCCAAAGACTCTTGTGTACCGTTTTCTCTCACAGAAAAATAATAGCAATGAATTGCCTGTGCCAATCTTTCTGAAACTCAAAACAATATGCACTCATCATATTTTTTCAAGCTTTGGTGAAATCTCTCAGGGCACCTTGTGACTCTGCATGATAGGCACTAGAATTTTTTTGACAAGGCCCAATTGATACATGACTTCCTGAAACAACTTGGAAGGTAAAATTCGTCCCTTGGGTCTTGATTTGAATAGTTTTTTGGTAAACCCCAAAAGCCAAAAACTTCGTTAATATATGCCTTCCCAACTGTACCCCACTTTTATATTCCGAGAGGGTATGGCCTCGGGAACCCTAGTAGAAGCACACAATGATGGTTAACCAGTACTCATTTCCCCGTTCTGTGCTTGGGTAATGGGCCCACACAGTCTATTATCACCTTTGAAAATGGTTTCGTCAAAGCAGGGATAGGCTATAATGGTTCTGGTGGAATATCCTGTTTGGTTTTGCCACTAAATATGGCACACTAGAAGTGCTTCAATAATTTGACACACGATCCCTTTTCAGGGTTGGCCACACAGAAATGACTCCATATTTTGTCACGGGTTTTCTTTACCCGCCCAAGATGTCCCCCCATTGGTCTATCATGTGCAATACTCAACACTTCCCCATGGTAAACCTGCGGGACAACTATCTGGTGGACAATCTGCCATTCTTCATTGGCAGACACACAAGGCGAACGATATTTTCGCATTAGGACTCCATTTTCTTTTATAGAAACAAACTGGACAGCTGTTCCCGCCTCCTCAGGGGCAATGCCCTTTGACATAACCTAACAAGCACAGGATCTTTTTCCTGTTCCGCAACCTACACTCTTTCAATCTTTCATGGCCCCAGGGGCACTTCTTGACATCCCTAACAAGGTCACCTTTCGACCACAGGTGGACTGCACACCACCTACAGATGGATTGTTACCATCCAAACTGGGGTGACATCCATCCCCCCATATTCCCCATAAAAGTAGTTCCTAAATTTAGGTGTAAAGAAGCCATTTTGCTTTCTTCTTGGCTTGGACGACTTCTTCGCTCATTGCGCGAGTTACGACGCTTCCGGAAAATTTCATTTTCCCTTTCCTCACCATCATGGGTTTCATTTTCATTCTGGTCTTTGACCACTATAAGGGTCGGAAAAACTCGTCCACCCACAATCATTACCTATCAGCAGGCAATCTAGATCTCACACCAACAGTCACTTCACCGGTAACCAACTCTGAAATCAATAGTAAAATTTGTGTAGGGTGCTATAAAAGTTTCACATACCTGCCCGTGTAATAGCATCTTGCCCTGTGTAACTATTCCTGACCAAGGTCCAAATTTCTTCCAATACATGGAAGTATCACAACAGGTCTCACGAGCAATACGAATAGATACGGCCCACAACTATTTTCAATGAAACCATGCCCGCTCCTATCAAAGGTTCAATCCCATCCCCCTCCCAGTTGGTTCCCTGCTTCTTTGATGGGGTCCCCACTTTTCCCCCGAGAGATTTCTCAAACCTTCGGAGGACATGATCCCGCCTACAGGTTTTTCCTTGACCCCCCCAGCAGCTTTCAACTTCGGACATTGACTTTTAACATGACCAGGCCGATTACAATAATAACAGTGATACGTTTGACTGTATTCTGAACTAGGCAAACTCCCTGACTTGGCACTACCCCTTTTTATCAGAATCACAATTATTTTTCCTGATTTGTCCCTCCTCGCCTGGCCTTTCTTGGCCTTTTTTCAGGGTAATTCTGTTTTTGACCAAATCGATTCCTCTTAATGTTGGTCTGACTTAATTTGTGTGTCAAGGCATAATCATCAGCTCGGACAACAGCAGCACCGTGACATTCCACATCATTTTCATCAGGTGAGTTTTGAGATAATCGGGGGTGGAATTTGGCGTTTTGAATTCTTCAATTCAACCAAATAAGTTGACACGACCACTTCTCAAAACGTTTTAAAAAAAAAATTCAACATTTTTGGAAATGCAACCACCTATCAAATATTGCTCCTTTGACCGAGCAAATTTCCACATGAGTCAAACGCTCATCTTTCTTGAGATGCCGGAAATTTTGTCGGTAAGCCTCCGAACCAACTCATACCGCCTCAGGCACAGCATCGCTTTAACTACTCATAATTTTCCCCTCTTGTAAAGGCAATCCTAGTATACACCTCACGGGCCTTACCTACAAACACGCTTTGCAATAAGTTGCGCGCAATGAATTTTCGGCACTGCACCATGTTATCGGCCACCCGGCTCTTCAAAATGAAGGAAATGTTTCACTTCAGTTTCTTGAAAGGAGGAACTAACCATTATATGGACGTGGTTGGGTCAACCCTAACCTTGAATTAAGTCAACTTATATGACCCCTTGAGCTTTTAACTTTTCAAGCTCCAAATGCTTTTCTCAACTCACCTCTTTTTCCATTTTCTTTAATTCCTCCTTTTCATGCTCTGTATGACTTTATTGTTGTTCTAATGTGATCTTTTCCAATTCAAGCATGATGCAGCGTCACGCATAAACATTAATATTTTTCTTTTTCCACAAACAAGATGAATCCCACACCTCATCATCAACTAAGAAATCAATTATCATATTCTTAATCAACTGTTTCCTCATTTACTGTTTTGATATCTGCACTTTCCAAAACTGTCCTAGCTTGAACAAGGTTTGGCTTTGTTTAGGCCATCAAAATTCCTCCCAATGGGGATCTTTCATGAAAGCTCCCGCATTAAACGCCAGATGACAAATTAAATAGGCCTAATATAATAGGCCACGGTACATGATAACAACCATAAGAACGTGCAATGCTGCAAACAATTTTAAAATAGACAAATTTTTCCATCACGCAACCACTTCTAGTTTCAACATTTTAACACTTTCCCCTGCAGTTTCTTTCTTCTCCCGGACGAGCCCCCCCTTAATTCTGTTACGGGCCAGAAATAGCCTAAATGGTTCTAAACAAAACAACGCAGGGAAAAACATCACTGAACAAAGCAGGAATTTTTGTGAATTTCTTCACTTTATTATAGTACGTGGTGCCCAATAGGTGGGGGGGGGGGAACCACTGTTGATTGGGGATCAAAGCGAAATACAATGACAACATAATGACACAATACAATTAATATACAATGGTGGAAGTTCATAATTTCATAAAATTGGGTTTAGTCCGAGAGGCAAATCATATGTATCAGTTTTGTGAGATATCAATGTCCTAGGAAAAACCTTATTTAGACGGCGTACCTTCAATTTAAAACCCTAGATTTTAAAAACATCCCGAAAACCCTCACTTGTCGCGTCATAATAGCATGAAAAATGATTCAGTCACGTGGTCACATATTGGTCTTTACAACATTGCGATAATTAAAATTCATGTCCATGAATGTTCGCAAAAGTCATACTTTCGGCGAGCTGGAGTAGACTTATCCATGAGCCGTAGTCCGGGAATTGTAGGGAAAATAACGCTTTACCGACGAAAAAACCAATATACGGCGTAGAAACTCAGGCGATTCTTGAACTTAAAAGTTCCATAAAATATAATCGACGAAATTCAAATGGCGGCCAGTGACGCTAATCCACAAGCGGGTTTTGAAAGCTTGTCAGCGACCAAGTAGTTGAAGCTTCAGTCCGAATCATTTCAATCCAAACGCCAAACGCTGCGTTTAATCTTCACCAACAGGGTCGCTGTAAAAACTAAGTCAAAAGACAAACAAAAGTAGAAGCGACATGGCGAAAATTACTTCATCCTGACCGACTCCAACCACCAAACTGATTTTCCGAGGGTTTGTTGACATCCAAGAAAACTTGCCCACTGCCTTGAGGGCGCATATAATTACAGATCGCCGAGGCATTAATCTATCAGAACGTCGGTCGCCAGTTGCCCAAATTAAACTACTCTACCTTATAACTCATATTTCCACAATACCTATAATTATTTTCAAACAAAGCATGGAGTTTTAATTTGAACTTCCTGACTGTAACCACACCTTTTGGCATATCAGCTGAAAACGCTATTTTGAGCCAACTTTTCTCATGCCAACAAAAGATGTTGGATGAAGAACTTTTTGAGAAAAAGCACTTGAAAATTTGAATATTTTTATACGGGATTTTACTTTCAAAATTGGCCCGTTGCCAAGATCATCGCTTCAGCAGACCACAAGTAGTTTTGCATGGGAAGATTCCATAGTAGCGTGTGGATTTTTTGTGTTACAGAGATAGGACTATTAATATTTAAAGCCGGTCACCCCCTGCCGAGTCCTGCTGCTTTGAGCCGGTAGTTGCGATTTGTCTTTGAAGCCAGACTTGCTAGTCTAAGCATGCACTGATATCTTGACGATCACGTATTGTGTAATTGTCGTGATGTTTTCATAGGCTACTATTTCAAAGTAGTACCATATAACCATGAAGTGATACTGGTTGTTTCTGTCAAAAATGTCCTATCTGCTCACACATCACTTACTGCGGCTATCTACACGAGCGGAATTCAATTGGGCTTGCATGGACACGGTGTATTACCTACATGAGTACTGCACAAGCCACAGCACTGCAGTGTATAATCTTTTTGGTCTTGAGGTCATTGAGAGGGCCTCTGCATATCGGCTTTAGCATTTATCGATTGTGCCGCCTTTATCCACGTGCTTTGTTGCAATGGAAAGGGTCGCGCATGCGTTTCTCTGGGTGCAAAAACTCAACCCGCACACAGTGACTCACCCTCAAACTTGAGATCGAATATAGGGCACGCAGATAGTAACACGCTCTAGCGCAAGGTTTCTCTTGCGTCACAACACGTGTCCACGCTTAATCAACGCCCGATTCCCATTACGGTACTGAAACGTGCACGCACTTACGCGATAGAATTTGTTTTTTAACCATAGTCGCAAATGCTGTAACGCATGAAAATGTTTGCTCGTGCAGACTCCAACGCACGTCACCCACTACATCCTGGATCTTGGAATACCACATACATTGATGCAGATCTGTTGCCCTGTGTAATAGCCCCACTGTATTGTTTTTCCGCTTAACATTTCACTTTGTGAACATGACATCTGGTTGGCTGGAACATTCCGCTCAGTGTATGGACACGATTTTGACGCAATCGGTTGCAAATTTGACGCGTGACTCGCCCCAGTGGGCAATCGACGCTCGAACGTCGAAAAAAACTCGAAGTTTTATAATTATACTATTTTATGTTTAAAATTGCAAATCGATTTGACCGACTTGTTCTTAAAAACAAACGTCAATTCGCAATTTTCGTACGTAAATTTATAAAACCGTCGACACATGTTATAGCGACGATGCCAACGTCATTTTCGACGTTGCTCTAAACGACTTATGCCTCTGGGGCACTACGATGTAGGATTTTAGGACAGCCAGACCCGTCTGGACTCAATTGGCGAGTCCGAGTAATTAAGACTTGGACTCATGCTCGGTGTACTCGGACTTCGGGGTCCATGGACTCGAACCTCAGGGCCCGTGCCATGGACTTGGATCGCCGCAGAATCAGACCTGCTGGACTCTTGACTCAATTTGAACCCCAGTGGACTCTGACATTCCACAAACTACAACGCACCTCTCCCCATACTGCAATACTAGTAGTTTGAATGGTCACCAGTACCATGATGTGTTTACATGCGCATCTTCTAAAATATATATGCTGACAAACTTATCTAAATCGATGAAAATAATATTAATAGTCCAACTGCCCATTCTCCACAATTTTGTGAATGCTCAAAAGGTCATAAAAGTCACAGATCATTGGAACTTGAATTGATGCTGTATGTTATTGTTTACCTACCATCAATGCAGAGCAAGCATGAGGCAGTGCGGTTACAACGACAGAGACTTTGCGGAAAAGCGTGTGAAGATCGTACTCGCGTGGAGGGCGGGCTTGAAAGATGAGGAATTATGGGGTAAAACTAAAGTAAAAAGAGTTCTTTTACGGAATAAAACTGCGAATATAGGATATTGGGCAGTTTATTCCTAAAAAGTAATTCTATCGCTCCACAATTGTATGTTATAGTGTGTGTGTGTGTGTGTGGGTGAGGGTGTGTTTGTGGGTGTGGTGGGGGTTGTGTGTGGTGTGTGTGTGTAGGCGTGTGTATGTAGGCGTGTGTTTGGTGTGTGTGGTTATGTGTGCGTGTCGTGCGAGAGTGTGCGTGCGCGCGTGTGCGTGTAACTCCATAGGTCAAATGCAAACCACATATAGTAAAAAAGTGGGTCCCAGTGCTAAAACCCTAATATAATGTGCTTTGGGTCACAGGGGTTCTAGTTTGAATATTAAGTTGCAAGCCAAATATGAGAGTAAATCAATATGGCAAGTCGATTTCAGAATCTGACACAACACTCTAATATATTTGGTAAAGTAAAAACTTTTCGGGTTGTGCCGGCGTTACCGCAAATTATTCAGTTTTTGTGTCTCCCTCAAAAAGTTACATGTGAGTTTTGTTTTCTGTTACCGGTTTACCCTTTTTTTACTAATATGATAGAGCGAGAGATGCTACATGATAATATGCGTGCACTGTTAAATATGTTCCTAATTTTACCAGACGTTTACCTGTTAATTACGGTAAACCCTCAATTAATTCATATCTTCACGCTTTTATTACCCCTACACATAACTAAAATTACATTTTGGAGCACAAAAATGTAAATAACCAGTGGCTAAAAAATAATACTACCCAGTTTGAAAAAAGTAGTATTTATACGCACCGTTTATTATGTTTCCGTAATATTACGTTCTTTTGTAACTTGTTTTTAATTTAAGAATACGAACTTGACAATCGTTTTACTATAACATGTGTTAACTCACGTTGTAGTACCGTCATTACGAAATGCAAAATCTTATTTCCCTATCATTTTTAAAACTAATAGTTTAAAAAAAATCTTTCTCCTTTTTGTTATATATGTAGTTTCATTTGAAAAAAGTAGTACACACACACTTTATTATTTATTTTAGCGTTTACTATCAGAAAATCATTAGTTAGGGATAAGTTTTAGGACTGTAATCTAAGCCATGGTTGAATCTAATGTAAGGTACATGCATAATTTATTATATGATGATTAAGTAATTGGTGACATTAGATGTGGTACATACCATATAAAACAAAGTGTATAAACTGGTTTAAAATGTTTGATTTCTCACGTTTTCCATTTGTTGATGGCCTTGCGTGGAGGTTTTTAATAGCTGATTGAAGCGCCACTCGCTCTCCTTTAGCAGCTTAATTGACTATGCGGGCATGCGCAAACAAAATTGTGTTGTGCCTGTCAATAAGTGGTTCCGCCGTTGGACCAGAATTGCCTGAGATTAATGACTTCACCGCCTTGATTGATGAGCTTTCATGTAGCATACCGCAGCTCATTGTATTTGGTTTTTTGTTGTACATAGGTGAGTCAGAAGAATTGGACACATTGTACATGTTATCTAAGTTTAAAATAACAATTCCAAGGTGAATAAGGTCAATATAGGTTAAATTCAGTTGACGAGTCTGAACCAACTTGTTCCAAGCTTATGTACTAATCAGGTAATTTATTCTAATTCAAATGAATTTGGGTTTGGAACTGCTTGCAGGTTTAATAATTGGAACAATTAGAAGTATATAATGTAGTATGTATGTTATTATTTATATATATCAATATAAATCTACAAATGGTATATTAGGGAACGGTTGAATAATTTCTAGCTTATAATGAGCTCTTATAGTTATTTAAATTAATTAATATTCATACCTTTGTTATTCTATTGGTTAACCTTCATTTGGCATGAAATTAATCTTCATATCTTCTTGACGGAAGAACCGCATTCTACGGTAACGTTAGGGATACAGTAATGTCTCTCTAACGTATTTATGAGTACATAACAAAGATCAGAGTCTCCCAAAGGTGCGATATAGGGTATATTGATATATATAAAGCTATCTATATCCTCTATATATATAAGTTTCGAAGGGCTACGTCGGCATGTATTGTAAAAGTTACATAATCAATTGACCAAAGTCGTGTGTAGTCCGCATGCCGTAAAAAGGCCAAGGCCAACATTTTACGCTTATGTCGTATCTAATCCTTGAACATACACTAGAGTCCGTAGAAACATCTCAGACTGATGGCTCTTCATCAGTACCTGGGCCCACCAGACTCGTTTCTGAATAGAAAAACACAGTTTTTCTATCCCAGGCCGACGAGTCCTGCGATGAAGTGAATGCAGTAAATGCTGGATGCCAAAAGCGATTCCAAGTAAACAGCGTAGAGATTCGTTGTAGGACGCTCGTGTATTACGCATGACTGACGCGCATCTGCCCACACTCGGACACAAGATTAGGTATCGCCGAAGCTGAAATCTGAGAAGCACCGTAGGCCAGAAAAATACGGGTGGAGTCAAATGTCGACGGTTCTGCTGACAGAGGTAAAAGTATCCACCTGGTAGAGGAAAGGTACTGGAGTCGTAGCTAAACATAAATTTTTCCGTACAAAGTTCTAAGGGCTACGTCGGCATGTATTGTTTACCCCGTTTTTACTATATTGAATAGAGCGAGAGATGCGACAATGATTAATATGCGTGTCACTGTTTTTACAAAATGTTCCTAATTTAACCAGACATTACCTTTTAAATACGTAAACCCCCCAAATTTATTAAATAATCGTTCACGCTTTATTACCTACACATAACATAAAATTACATTTTTGGCAGCATAAATGTCAATAAAACAGTGGCTAAAAAATAATACTACACATTTTGAAAAAAGGTAGTTTTATACGCTGACCGTTATTATGTTTCCGTAATATTACGTTCTTTTGTACACTTGTTTGAACATTTAATGAATACGACTATGAAAATTCGTTTAACTATCAAATGTGTTAAATAACTTTGTAAGTTAACGTCATTAACAAAATGCAAAATCTTATTTTCCCTATCATTTTTAAAAATATAGTTTAAAAAAATTTTTTTTCTTTTCCTCCTTTTTTGTATATATTTAGTTTATAATTTGAAAAAAGTAGTCACACACACTTAATATATTTATTTTATGTTAGCGTTTCTATCAGTACAGTCCTGTCGTGTATGGATAAGTTTAGGACTTGTACTCTTAAGGCCCTGTTCGAATCTATGTAAGGTACATGGCTAATTTATTCCTATGATGATTAAAAATAATTGGGTGACCTTAGAAGTTTTACATTCCCATATAAAACAACGTGTATAAACTGTTTACCACTTTTAATTTCTTCACGTTTTCATTTGTTTATTGGCCTTTTATTTCTCAAATTTGTTTGCGTAAAATATAACGTTTTACAACTACGACGTGTACCGTAATCAAACGTTTTTTTTGTATGATGCCATAGCGACAACGTAAAAAAATTGGTCAGAGTATTGTAAACGTTTTAATTCTTTAATATTTTTAAACAAGTTCCAAAACCAACAATACCATGAGCTGAGATTTTACGCCTTTATTTGACGGTTCCCTGCATGGTTTCGTCTATTTTTACGGCTCCATTTATTTTAACTTCTGCATGTAGTGATCCCAGCTGGCCAGTCAAATGCCTGTTTTTTACAGGTTATTTGAACAGAGTGTGCTAATACGGAAACTGCTATTAGAAATCATTACGAGAAGCAAGGTATAGAATTCTTAATTCAACTTACAACCGTGCATACTTGTTTATGTTATGATTTTAAAACCGGCGATGATGTAACGGGAGAACTTCGAGGCTTTCCTATTTCTCGCCACACAAGTATTCATGTTATAATGCCTATGATTGGCTTTTTCAGCTTTGCAAAGCACCAAGCGACGTGTCACATCTTAACGACGGAAAATCCAATTCAGTGGCGTAGCCATTTTGGAGACGCCGTGGGGGGCGAATTTACATGACAGCCCTGTAATGTACCCCCCAGCCAACATGCCCTTCTGGGGCTCCACATGGGTTAACTTGGGCAGGTGGCTTAATGGGGGCTAGGGCTTCAAGTGGCAACCCATGGTGGATCCATGTGGGCATAAGTGGGTAAAATTTGGCTTGGGTTACAAGTGGGCAACCCAAATGGGTCCATTTGGTGGTTATTCAAGGGTCTGTGTGGGATCTTGGACATGGGGTTTTCATGGTTTTTTATATGTGGCCATGTGGGTTGATTGGGCATTGGCTACAGACATGTGGGGCTTCTACAGGGCTCACCCATGTGGGCGTGGTCTCGATGTTGCTGCTGTAAAATTTCAAATTTGGGACCA
Source organism: Ophioderma brevispina (assembly GCA_023653785.1). Taxonomy (NCBI): domain Eukaryota; kingdom Metazoa; phylum Echinodermata; class Ophiuroidea; order Amphilepidida; family Ophiodermatidae; genus Ophioderma; species Ophioderma brevispina. The sequence continues at coordinate 16,337 of JAMKCH010081797.1, forward strand.
TAATGTGTATTTTTAAGTATTTTTAAATAAATTCATTCTCAGACAAGCCTATAATAACTGTATCTATTTACTTTTCATCACTTAATACCATTTGATTATCACCTTTTAGAGAAAGGTGTGTGACAGACTAACCTTTGGAAAACACCATAGAACATACTATCATATTAAAATACCTCTTTCATTAAATTAAACATAAACCAATTTTTTTTCATTGTCACTTCACTATTGTTCCACTTTTGGGAGAATATATTAGGCTGATGAAACAACAAACAACAAATTGTGTGGGTTTTCAACCCACTTGTGGGCCAACTTAATTTCCACTGAAGAGGGTGCATAAAATCAATTTTTGAATTTGCCCATCTTGTGCCCATGAAGTCCCCCCATGGGTCCACAATTGAAGAACACCCGTACGGGTACCACTCAACTCGGGTGAGCCCTAACAACCCCAGAAAGTGTACTCCTATGCGGGAACACACCTTGTACCCGTGTAATACCCTCCTGCAACCAACTGTGGGCACCCCACCTGGGGCCAATCGAGGCCCAGTAGCGACCAAACCCAAGTAGCCCCCCACATGGGGCCAATGAAACAACACCGATTTTGGTCCCATGTGGGACCCTCATGGTGAGCCCACTTTAAACCTTACTTTACCCACATGGGCCCCAACTGGGATTTTGGCCTGGGACTGACAAAGTGAAGGGAAAGTGGGACAATCCCCCCCATAACACCAGTCAACTAACTCCCTTTAAAACCATGGTGTAGTTAAGTATAATAACATCCATGATTTAACTAAGTCCATGTATCGACCGATATCAAACTCTGGCCATGTTGTCCTTCATACCAACATACCCGCTCAAACACTTTTTTGAAGTCATTGTAGAGAGTTAAAACCAGCAGCATATCATCTAAACTAAACCGATGTCATAAGCCCAAATAAGTAACCTGCACTTTGCCCATTTTGGGACAAGGCTAGTTTTGCATGGATATTTTTAGTCTATGTATTGTCCCTCTTTAAAACTCCAATTGTTACCAGAAACATTTGCCCATGCAGGGCGGCACATTTTCTATGGCTTCCCTCCCTGTATTACTTACACAAATCCCTTTTTTAAACACATTTCAGAGTCTTTGTTAAAAAACTGTAACAGGATTTGGCACAGAAATGACGTTGGTGTTTCCCATGATCCAAATATCAACCAATACAAGCCCTTGTTCAAAACAATGCACAGAACGGGCACCCTGTATTATCTCTCCTCTCTCCCCTTCTCCTCTCTCTCTATGAAATCAGTGTAACGAGTACTAATCGACTGAAAATATTTGTATAAATGTCCCTAGTTAATTACCTACAGACATACATACAAGCAATTGCGACGGGATACGTGGTATTTTCTTTTGTTGGCAATTAGACACACAAGCAGTCAAAATTAGACACAAGCCATGTCGGAAATGGGTAACACAGCACACCTCAGTTGCATCCAAACGGACAGACAGACATCCATCCAATTATATAAAGCCACTCACTATTGGCTTGGCAAAACTCAAATAATTTGAATCAGTTTGTCAAATTCTTTCCAGATGAAAGATAGAATCGTGTACGTTTAACGCTCGTATTTGTCATTTTGGAATTTTTTTTACAGTTTGTCAATTGCTGGAAAGAACTGTCAACTATTGTATGATTCGCCAAAGCGGTGTTGGGATTCCGTACCTGGGGGGTCAAAGACGCACAGTGGTGGAGAGGCTTGAATGTCTCAATATTACGACGCATGCGTAGTAAAAATATATTGTCAAATCACAGTCACGCAAGCCATCTGAGTGGGGATGAGGAAAAAAAAAAAATCAGCTGGCTACCTGTGTCCTAATTGTCATACGAATGTAAAGAGATTGGTCAAATCCATGACGTAGCAAGCTCTACTGGTGGGGACTGAGAGATTCAGGGCTAATTTTCACCATCAGTCACCTAATTTCATGCATAGGTCAAAACCCTATCACCCTATCATATCACTGACAAAAATCACTAGCACTCAATTGAGTTGCGGATAGAAAATGCACGAAGTCCAAAAGGATGCGATGACGTTAATCGTACCAACACCATATGGGCACGAAATCGCTCCCTCCGTGCTTGCCACCCTTGCTCATGGGATGGTGCGCCGGAGGCACATGAGTTCGAATCCCGCCACGGGTGTCCAATCTAGTTAGCTTCTATCCCCTTACCCTTCCCTTCCTCTGGAGTTATAAAATTTTTAACTTTAAATTCAGATAATAACATAGACAGACCTACAGCCTAGAAAAGATAGTGGAAGACCGTCAATGGATTCATTGTAGATAGGAAATAGAGGCATTGTGAAATGATGTGTCATATTTACAAACATTTACTTGTTTGTCTGCAGCAAAGATGTCGCTTTTCTTTTATCAACCCCTTGACAAAAGGTCACATGTGTTAAATGTGACCCCTGAATGCATTAAGGCGGCTTTGACCTCGACGCTACCCCATAATGACATTTCACCTCAACATAATGCATGTTGATTATCACACTACCCCCCCCCTTTCCCACGCAGGCCCACCCCTCCCCACGCAGCATTGTATAATAGACAGAGACAGAAAAAACCAGGAGTGCGTTAAGTTGTGACGGACAAGCACAACCCCCTAAACTCTACTTACACCCACATATACCTCCAGACAAACGGCCGTATATTTAAATTTAATTCTTTACATTACAGTGCTGTATAGGGAGGGAGTTTTGAAAAAGAAGTTGTATATTTCATTGATTGAGATATTCTGTTGTATGCCAACCTAATATGAGGCATAGTATCTGGTACTGTGTAAACTTTTGACCAAAAAAAATGTGTGTTTTGAAAAACCGCCCTTCAATTGTCTAATTACAGCGCACAAGTTAAGAAACTCTTGTTGATTTCACCACCACATCCTCTGCCCTGTCAATAGTCTCTCAAGGCCATGTTGTGACCCAGTACGTACGACAACCCAATAAGTACAAAATTTGTACGTAATGGCTCAAGTCTCTTTTTTGGCAAAATTTTATATTCTCAGCCAAATACGTACGAAAAATAATTTCAGTCTTACAATGAGGGAGCTCACAAGATCTGAAAATAAGTCTCACTCCTCTGCAAACTCTCCTCTATTGATTCACTTAAACCCACATAACCATTTCGGCGGAATACAACCTTGGCCCTATTTAGACAAGTCATAAAATGCTTCTTGGGACCCCCCTGAATTACCCAGAAGTAGTACATCGTTTTTGGTATCAGATGAAAGACCATATTTTTCTCATTGTCGTCCTGAAATTTGAGCCCTCCAATCCATTTCATTTCCAAGATATAAACAAAAAAACCACCGCTTTATGGTTCAACCATCAATATTAAGACACAGTATTGAATAGAGCTTTGCAATATGCTTGTTGCTTCTACCATCAAAACCGCAAGTTTGTTTCCCACGGTACTTGATGGGGCGTTTGTTTAAGTGTCAGGCTCCCATAATCAAGAAGAGAACACGAAAGACAAAAGTCGGAAACTCTGGTTTGACACTGTCCTTAAGTATAGGCTAAAACCAAACATTGTAAATTACTTAAATTGCTCAAAACATGCAAGTTTACGTTGCTCACATACTATATAATAATAACAAACATAACAATAGGAAATGGTCATAAATTGTTCAAATGGATTGTACGATATTGGGCCCAAGTGTCAATTTTCTGGCAACCATTTCAGGTTCCCCGGCCAAATACGTACGACAAAATATTTGTTTGACAAATGGGGGCGCACTACAAAACTTTAAAAAAGTCCAAAAAATTGTTTTCATTGACTCAGGCTAAAACCACTTCGCCCCATAACCATTTCGACCCAATTAAGCTTGTCCGTATTTCAACTGATAGCTGGGGGGGGGGTGTCGATTTGGGCCTATGATACCTAAGTTAAAGCAAATCTAATTAATTTGTAAATTCAAAAAACAATACCTCAAACCAAGATTTAGACCATAAAGTGAGTTAGATAGCCATAAAATGCATTGAAAATTTGAATTTGTACGTATTGGGCAGAGCTGACCAAAATTGTCACATATTAAGTATAGGCTAAAACCAACATTTTAAAAAAATACTTAAATTGTCTAATTGCTCAAAACATGCAATTTTACGTTGCCCACATCATATTTTATAATAATAAAACATAAAAAGAGTGAATGGTCATAAATTGATCAAACAAGGCATTTGCACGTATTGGGCCCAAGTGTCATTTGTGGCGGCAAAATTACACAGCCTTCCCAGGCCCAATACGTAGAAAAAATATTTTGGTCTGACAAACGAGGGCGCACTGATAGACATTTTTACAAAAAAAGTACCAAAAAGCTCGTTTCCATTGACTAAGCCTAAACCAATTCGGCCCCATAACCATTTCGACCCAATTAAGCTTGTCCGTATTTAACTTGATATGGGGGGGGGCTATTTGGGCCTATGATACCTAAGTTAAAATTCATATTCTTGTAAATCAAAAACACATACCTCAAAAAAGATTTAGACCATTAACATAAAAATGCGTTAGAAAGTCATAATGTTAAAATTTGAGTTGTGTACGATGGGCAGAGGTGTCCAAAATTGTCCACATACGTAAGTATAGGCTAAAACCAACAGTTGGTAAAAGTGACTTAAATGGTCACAATGTTTAGTTTTTTTTTGGGTTTTTTTTGTTTTTTTTTTTTTTTGTTTTTTTTTAATCAAAACATGCATTTACGTTGCCAACAATCATATTGATAATAATACAGACATAAAAATTAGTGAAATTGTAGAAGGTTGCTCAATATGAAATGTGTACGTATTTGGGCACAAGAAACCAATACAATGTGTCAATTTTTTGCAAAAATTTCAGGTTCCCGGCCCAATAAGTAAGAAAAAAATTTTTGGTCTGACAATGAGGGCGCACGCCTGATAGACCTTTAAAAAAGTCCCCCAAAAATGGTTGGTTTCGTTGATCAGGCCTAAACCATCCGGCCACCACAGCATTCGATCCAATTAAGCTTGTCCGTATTTCAACTTGATATGGGGGGGGGGGAGAGAGCTATTTGGGTCTATGATACCTGAAGGTAAATCAAATCTTCTTTGTAAATCAAAAAAAACATACCTCAAACAAGATTTAGACCATAAAAGATGAGTTTAGATTTGTCCTAAAATGCATAAAATTGAATTTACGTATTGGGCAGAAGTGACCAAAAATTATCCACATTGTACTAGTTTCTGGCTAAAACCAACATTTTTTTTAATACTGTAAATTGTCACATTGATCAAAAACTGCAGTTTGCGTTGTCCATAATTTTATAATAATACCAACATAAAAGGATTGAAGTTGCATAAATTGCTCAAAAAGGAATTTGTTACGTATTTGGCACAAGTGTTCATTTTTTTGGCGGACAAATTTCGGTTCCCCGGCCAATACGTACGAAAAAATATGTTGGTCGGCCAACTGAGGGGACGCAATTATAGACCTTTAAAAAAGTCCCCAAAAGTTGTTTTTAATGACTCAGCTAAAAAACCAATGGGCTCCATAAACATTTTCAGCCCAATTTAACATTGTTTTGTACAGTATCGATAGAGCATGTTTTATAGTAAACAAACCTACCGCAGTTTTCGTGAATTTGTGGAAAACTGGAGGAAAAATGCATTCTTTACCATAAAAAACCTTCCGACAACAGTGTTTTTTAGTCAAATATTGAAATATTTTGTTTTCACAATCTGATGATCAACCAAATTTTTTTAATTGAATCTTTCTCTTTTA
>JAMKCH010081798.1:0-13793 GCA_023653785.1 Ophioderma brevispina
TGCTGATGTTGACTTCTGTTGGGATAATGTTGATCATTTTATTAAGACAGTAAGTGATCACTCTGTGCTAGAAAGTTTCCAAGTTCACGTCCTTGCCATGGATGAATAAGCATATCAGCAAACTGTGTACTAAAAGAAGGTACTTTATCAGAGAGCTTAAGAAGTCTTCGATGTGTGCATGACATACAATTTAAAGACTGTAGTAATAAGGTTAAGGCATTAATTAGGAAGAGTCACAGGGACTATACTTATGATATTTCTGCAAATGCCAAATGTAATCCTAAGAAGTTTTGGGTCTTATGTCGCATCTAAAAGGAAATGCTCTGAAAACACCTCTTTTACCATTAATGACACCACTACTAGTAATCATGCTGACATGTCTCTGCTTTTACAACATTTTTCTAGTCCAATTTGAACTTTGATGGTATGTACAATCCTCTTGATCTTAACTCTTTACCTGACAACAAGCTAATTCTCATGGTGCACCCCTCTTTGTTTGAATCTGGTTTACAGTGTATGAAGTTCTAGAAACTCTGAAAAATCTCGATGCTTCCAAATGCTTCCCCTGACCTTATGAATTCTTCCAATTTTCTTTAAATCATGTTGTAATGAGCTTCTCCTGTATTGTGTGATTTGTTTAATTTCTTAATTCAGAAAGGCGAAGTTCCAAGGCTTGGAAGCACTACATTGTTGTTCCTGTTTATAAAGGTGGTGATAAGCCGAAAGATGATGTAGGTAGTTGCCGTCCTGTCTCACTGACTAATATTTTGTGCCAGGTTATGGAGACGTTTATTTTCTGTTCGTATTATGAAATATGTAAATGAACAAAATATTTTGTCAGATAACCAGTTTGGTTTTCGCACTGGGAGAAATTGAGAGCAAATGTTGGTTAAAGTCTTTCATCTTCTTAGCAAATCTCTTGATGATCGTAAATGTAATCTTGTAGATGGTTATAAACTTTTTTTTTTTCGGTTAAAAGTGTGCCCGGTTGATTTTTAAAAAACCCACCCACGATATTTTTCTCATGGTTGTAATGCTCTTTCATGTGTTATCCTTTACTTAGCTAATAATATGCTCATGTCCCATTCACCACTTTTATGTATAATTTGATGGTTAGAATTAATGCCATACCATGATGGCTTTTATTCAGTAAACCAGGTCTCAGCTTTATGTCAAATGTATATTCACTTTTATAATATGTATTATTCTTTTCATGGTCTCTGGTTATTTCGCATGCTTTGATATTTCTGGTCACACACCCTGAATAAATCAGTTTTTGGCACTTTTGAAATAGGTTTGCCCGATAGATTTTTTTCAAAATCCATATTTTCCCCATATTTGTATTGCTTTTTTATATGTTAACTTCTACCTGTTATGCTTATGTCCCAATCTCCACTCTTATATGTAAATTAATGTGTTATAATCAATCCAGTATCATATTGGGTTTATTCAGAATTTCATGGCTCGCAGCCTCATCACATTATTATCTTTACTTTTGATCTATTTATAGGTCTCATTTTTGGAACTGGAATGACTTGTAATCCATAATTATTCGTGCCTTATAATTTGGATTTAATTGATAGCCTAGCACATACTAGCTCATACTGATAAATTGTTCTAATTACATTATTTTGTTAACTGGCTCTTGGTTCACTGAATATTATTTGCCTCTTACTGGGTTAGTTTGTGGCCTGTTTAGGGTGGCCTGAAAATTATTATGTACTTCAACTATGTGTAAACAAAATTTTCATCGTGTTGTTAAATCATCTTTACATACTTTGGGTTGTTGGTTTACCTTGTTATTTAAAGTTGCAGTGTATTATCAGAATTAGGCACATGAGAGTCGAACCTGAGTTTGTCGTTACCCGCCCGCATCCGTTTTGGTGACTATAATACCCCTTCTAGTTTTCATGATTGCCAAACTTTTTTTCATTAATTTGTAAAAAGTCACAATCATCATCGCGTTCTCAACACCAGTTTTAGCACTTGGGTGTGCGTATATTTTTGTTTGTATAGTAATTTTAATAATATCAAAAAATAAAAAAAGTTTGGCTTTTTTTTTTCTGCGGTCCACCTTTCGGTGAAAAATTTCTTAGGGCGCCTTTATTTCATTGCCATAATGCAAACTGTTTATTTTTCTCTACTTCATCAACCAGATAAAAGTAACATAGCCTCGGAACTTGACTTCCTGAGCCTAAACTATTTCCCTTTTTTCCTCCTGACTTTGGTTTTGTACGTGACCTCCTCTTGGTTTTTTTTTTATTCATCCATATTTTCAAATTTTCATAACTGTTATGTGTCAGACTCCCCTGTGAGTGGTTTATTGAAGGGGTGGTCGATTTAAATATATAAATGTATATATATAATAATATTTTCCATCTTTATAACTGTCTTCGTCCATAAGCCCTACCCAGAAAGCTTCGCGCCGGTATTTCATTCCGTATCGTTGTGGTGAGCTGAATTGTAATTTTGTTGTGGGCCCATGGTGTCTGTGTGAATTGAAATTGACGACCGAATGGGGCATTTTTGCTCATGACTTCCCTACCACCCACCACTAGTCCCACCTAAGTGGTCACCTAGTTAAATTTTGTCCTATCCTATTTTTTTTTCCCAGGAATTTGACCATTTCGATAAGGATCTGGGAAGGGCTGCTGGTGATCGGACCATTCCCCCTTTAATAACACCCTCGTTGTTCCCTAGTCCATTATGTTCTTTTAATTGTGCCTCCTAATCCCTCCCTTTTATATATGCTAGTTTCTATACTTTTAATGGTCTCCTAGCTATTACATTTTTTTTGTAAGATAGATTAAAAACTTTTTTAAACTTTTTGGTAAACCTGTGTCCGTTATTTTTCAAGCCATATTTTTCTCATGGGTTGTAATGATGCTCTTTCATGTGTCACCTTACTTAGCTATATAGCTCATTTCCCATTCACCACTCTTATGTATAATTATTGGATGTGGTTAAGTAATCCAGTATCACATGCTTGCCTATCAGATAAACAAGGTCTCACTTCATGTCAAATTATATTCACTTTTATAATCTGTCTCTCATGCTTTTCATGGTCTCAGGCTATTTCGCATTCTTTGTATATATTTCGTCACGCACCCTTAATGATTTTGGCACCTTTTCGAAAAAGGGTGTGCCCGCTAGATTTTTTCAAATTTATAATTTTTCCCATATTTGTATTGCTTTTTCCATGTGCTAACTTCTACTGATATGCCTATGTTTTCATCATCTCCTAATTAATTTGTATGCAGAATTTTACCGTTTTGTTAATTTTTTTTTTTTCATGTACAATTGGTGTTGGTTTTATCTTGTTAATTTTAAAGGTTGTATCATCAGATTAATTAGTTTCTCTCCCGTACTCCCTTAAATTGTTTCTAAGTTAGTGTTCACATCTAGTTTCTTATTCATCTATAATTTCACATTGTCTCATCTGTTAGACCATTTCCTCCTCATGGGAATTTTTCTCAATTTAATCAGCCTTGCTGTCCCCCGGTCCTTTGTGACCCATAGTATGCCTCTTCAATTTCTACCCTTTTGATATCTTGCATCTTGTGTTTTATGGTTTTCCCTGGCTCCTTCAATACCCTTTGTAAAATGCAGTAAAACTGAGCAGACACCTTTAATGAAGCATTGGCACTTTGTACAAAATAGTGTCTTTTAGATTTTGCAATTACCCATATTTTTCCCATGGTTGTTATGCTTTTTTTAGTATTTAATTTCCTCATGTTATGATTATGCAAATTAATTACTTATTTGTGTAATTGGTGTTTTTTATCAATTCCATATTATCATGGTCTTATTTTAGAAAACTAAGGCTCTCATTCAGCCCTCATTTCATTCAAACGTATTTGGTTTTAGCCTTCACAAGAGACGATCGTGTTTAATCTCCCATGAATCATTTCGTCTCTTTATCATTTCTTGGGTGTTGCATTCGGGCCCATTCAATACTTGGTGTCTCGTTTGTGAGTCACATATTGCGCCCTGATGTGGGCAGTAAGTGAGTCCCTATAGTTTTCAATAGATGGGTCCCTTTATTCAGTTTATTTCTTATCTAATGTTTTTTGATCTGTTCGGCTTGGACTCAAATCGAGATCATATTCCCCAGGGATAATTTTGTTAGCGTCTTCATGATTTCTTTTCCGCTTTGTCGTGAGGACTAGGACCACAGTCAACATCATCGTTCACACCCCTCACTACAGAAAAGGTTTTGACACCTTTGGTATTAGTGGACCCTCTTATCCGCTGGGTAGTAGTAACTCTCAAATTGTGTGTCATTTTTCAATAGGGCCATTTAGTTTCCACAAGGGGTCAACTTTTTAAAATGCCCAATCCTGTTGAAATTATGCATATTGTCCGTCTAGTCATACGGATTCCAAAATGTAGTTTGTACCATCATGACCAATGGTTTTGGATTTTACAGGGTAAAAATGGTTCAAATGGTAAACAAGTTAGTCAATTTCTAATTTGTACAGGGGTCAAATCGTAATTTGCTTCCAATTTTTGTTGAAATGATCATAGTTTGTTCATCTACTTAATTAGCCAATAAGTAAGAGTTTTGTACCATCTGCAATGCATAGTTATGTTAAGAACAGTGTGTTCTAAAGACTCGTAAGGAATGCTTCTTACCTTTCCGATGTTGATGAACAAATTGCATTGTCCGTTAGTTTAAGGCATATGCAGAACCTCCCTAATATATATTCCCACATCTATCATTCTTTCGATTCCCCTGTATGACGACACCATCCCAAGTGACGTCATACATGTACCCACAATCCTCTTCCTCTTTTTCGTCTTATACGCCTCGACAAGATAAACATCATGCAGGGGGCGGGACGGGCCGGGAATCACATCCGAGAAGGTATCAGCATTCCTTCGAGTCATTATAACACCACTGTTCTTACAATGACTCATACGGAACTGCTTAAACCTTCATCCTATGTTGATGTACCAAATGCGTTCAACATCGCCAGATTAGCACAGGTTCTAGGAGGCGGTGCAGGATGCAAACGTCACACCTGGATTGCAGTGAATCGAAATGAGTCTGATATAATTGGCAGGCACTTCAGAAGTAGTACGAGCAAATCGGGCACGGGCACAAAGCAATCAATACATGAACCTAGCACAACACCACTTACTAAGAAATATTCGCGAGGCCCCCTGGAAGAGTGGCTCCTGCAAAAAGCTGCCAGCTAAGCGAGTACCAGAGAGACGTCACCACACAAACCATCAACCCCCCTCGTGTCACGACACACACGGCGCATAACTTAGAGGTTTACTCTACTCCCAGTCCTAGGGTCTACAAGGCTACAGAGCAGCTCGAGCCATTACACCCAATCGCACCCCGCTGGCCCATGACGGGCCGAGAGGAAGTGCATCGCCGGTGATCTGAGACTGAGGCGGGCGGAAAGAGCCCAAATCCTCAGACCCCCTCGACGGCTACAGTACTCTGTCGAGAAAACCCTCACAGCGTAAGGACAGGAAAGAACCATGGACTATCCCCTACCGCCAGAACTCCCCGTGGGAGAGACGGGTAATGAGTGGAGGCCAGCATAATTGAGCCAGGATACCGCCCCCCCGGGTTACTAAACAGGCGAAGCTTGGCCCAATATCGCTTAAGAAAACAAACCCGTCCAAGCAGACATTGATTTCCCCATGAATGGGGATTCAAAGCTTATGCATGGTATTGTCTCGAAAATCGACCGGCAAATCCCTCGGTGAATGGTCCTTTGTTTGGGTCTAATCCGGGATTACATACAATGGACCAGCACCGAGGGGATTCGCCCGGTCAAAGCGCCCGCAGCCGACCTCACCCCCCTGTGGATTAATGCAAAAGGCTACGATACCATCTGCGTAAAAAGCCCGTAAAAAATCGCCTATAGATATAGAGGAAAAGGGGCCCGACGTCGCCGGTTGGGTTTCGCTGAAGCACGGTGGCCTGCTTTGCAAGCGTGAACGGCCACCGGTATAACGCTGCCCCGAGGCACGTCGCCTTTCGCGGACCATAGAATGACACCCCCCTAGGTGAGGTGGACACCATCCGCGGTGACTCCCGTAATGGCGGTAGGGTACCGAAAACGGCGACCACCATAGTATCCACCAGTCTAACGCCCACCCTGGTCACGTGCGACTGACAAGACACCGGGCGGGTGTGACCCCTCTAACGGCGGGTTAACCCCCGCTTTCAGCCAGCGGAGGAACCCCTTTAAACGCGGGCGACCATGGGTACATATCGTTGGTATGTGATCGGTGGGATATGGGGAGAGGCAAATGTCAGATGGTACATTGGACGGTTGGGGGAAGGGGGGAAAATGGTGTGAGGTGACGAGTGTGAGAAGAGGTGGAGAGTTCGGCCGTTGCTCCTTCGCACCACGCGCCCAGTATCCTATCATTCAAACGCACCCCTGAGGCCCGGGCGACTTACAAGACACCAGACCCAACGCCCGTGTAACGGCGGGTGAACCTCCGCTGACATCAGCGGAGGAGCTCCCGCTCATTACCGGTCAAAATCCCTTCACCGTCCAAGTTATAATACCGAAGGGACGCAAACCCAAGGATCTACCCCGGTCCAACTCCAGAGCAATCCAGGTGCAATACCAGAGACCGAAACGCACGGCGCACCTATTTGCCCCGGAGTAGGACCAGTGGGTATTAGCGTGGGTGTGGGTCCCTTACGGCGACTCGGTCGAACATGTCACGTACAGCCGCGGCCTAAAAGGGAAACAAACCGGCCTGAGCCCGCACCAAGGCGGGGATCCCCGAATACATTTACTAAGTCTAGAAATAGAAAATTTATATATAAAGCATTTCCAAACAATGCTACCCCTCCTTTAATCAAAGCCTACCTCGTTGACATAGGCTGCAAGAAAGCAGTCAGGAAACTAGGTAGTAAACCCCAGTGTACGCTCATTGTGTGAAGGCATGACGCGCATAATTATAAAATGTAACAAACAGAACCCGGCGCCATTTTGAACGAAACGCAAACATGCCCCCCTCTTACCAATTACAATCCCCGCACAAGCACTTGTATCACAAATATACACGGTTCAAAAAATATCAATATATACCTAACCATATAAAGATAGGATGGGAATGGACTATCGATATGAACGTGTCTGCAGTGCCACGCCCTAAGCTAGTCCTGCTATGGGGTGTGAAATTATGCGGTTTGTGTGTTGAACAACCCCGACGCAAAGTCACGAGGTAAAAGTCCTTAAAACCGACTTCGCAACCGAAAAATGACAAACTACAGTCCCCAGGGACGTAATAATGACCTTTAACAGATTTTCACAGTCAGGGCCACCTAGTAGCTAAATCTGACCAAAATTCTACAAAATTCAGGGAGCTAAAAACAATTAACGATACCCTAAGCCCTTCTTGTCGAACCCATACGAAAAGAGGAGGAGGATTGTGGGTATGGTGTCACTTGGGGGGGTGTCCTCATACAGGGTGATCGAAATGAATATCTCTTATGTGGGATTATTTATGGGGAGGTTCTGTCATCTGCCTAAAGACAAGTACAATTTGTTATCAACATCGGATTGAAGGTAGGCAGATTCCTGTATGAGTCACCACGTTATGGGACAAAATATGGTCATAGGTCAACCAAACCCCATTGGTGTTGACCTTCTTTGAAGCCTTATCTCCGTAATCAAGCTTTAACATATACAAACTCTACCTTTTAGGAGTCCCTTACCCCCAGGGCACTAACTTTCAATATTAAGAATATAATCAGATTACTTTTAATGTTGACCCCTGTACAATCAATTGACCTTTTTTACCATTTACACCAATGACACCTTATACTACTCCAAAACCAAGGTCGTAGGTGGTACAAACATACTTTTTTGGAATCCGTATGATTATATGGACATAAGCATACTTTAAACATGATTGGTACTTTTAAAAGTTTTGTCCCCTGGTAAACTTAAATTGGCCTCATATGAAAAGTTGATAACCAATTTGAGAGTCCTACCACTACCTACCTAGCAGTGTGATGAGGGTCCATACTAACTACAAGTTGTTCAAAAACTTTTCTTTTTTTTTTTTTTTTTTTTTTTTAATTTTTTAGTTTTTTGATTTTTTTAATATGTTTGTTGTTTATCACGGTTTCCATGGCAATCAAGATTTTTTCCCTAGCAATGATCACGTGGTATCGCGCATTCTGCCATTCGCATTGGCTCTTAATTGGGATACACATGAGACCTTCTCTTACCTGGCACACAAGCTCTTTGTTCTATTTATGGTTGTGAATTTGCCCATTATAATTCTGTATTTTAGTTGTGTTTTTGTGGACTGAAAGCTATCTTTTATATATATTGTGCCTCCACCTATCTCACCCCTTTTTATCTCATAGCTTGTTTTATGGTTTTTTGGTTGTTACAAACATTTCTTGCAAAGATCTGTCATCCCTTTAAAGACCTTGTCCTAATTGAAAAATAAATCAATACCAAATATTTTTTTCCCATTTTGTATTGATCTTTATTTGTGTTAAACAAAATTAGAATAGAGTCTTTTTTTTTTTTCCAAAGTTCAAATTTTATTAGTATATCGTCATTATTATTATTATTATTTTATTATTTTAACTACTATTATACATTCATTACTAATTATATTATTAAAATCATATTATTATTTCTTGATTAGTCTAATCCTTGGTTGTTTATTAATTATTAATATTATTAATACTTACTTAGTTTCATATTAATATTAATTTATTATTATCGTGCTATTGTTATTTTTATTATCTTTTCGTTCGCGATTTCGCATTATGTTTTCTTTTACTGTTGTTTTTTTTTATGTTGTGTTTTTATTTTTTTTTCTGTTGTAAGTTAATGTTTGATGTCCGCCCACATTTCCCTGATAATTCTAAGTCTTTCCACCATTTGATACTTTTAAGACCTTTCAGTTGATACACTTCATTACATTCCATCTCTACCACCCCCTTATGATCAGCTTTTCTCTTCCAGCTTAAAACTTATCCCTTTTAAATACACCAACGAAAATATCGATATACACAAAACCAACATATAACTGTGATCTTTACTATTCATTAAACACAGAAAGTCCTAATATTAATCCGATATCTTGTTAACTACCTTCCTCCTTACGCATCATTTTTACTGTATGGTTTTTTTTTTCCGGAAACCTGGTTTTCATCTGACTCGACGCCACATCCGTTACCTCTGTGACTACTCTATCCGAGATTTGTAACCGTGAAGATCGCCGAGGGGTTGGTGTATCCCTTTTTATCAAGCGGCTATAAACTAATATCAATCGTCCTGATTTAGTACTAGACTGTATTGATTGTGACTCCCTCTCTTTGTTGAAATTTCTCACCACTCTACTCCAATTGTATAGGGATGTTACAAACTAAAATATGTTGTTTTTCATGATGTTCCTACCCAGCTTGGTTACCTTAATAAATCATCAAAGTAGGAATAACTCATGGTTTATTTAATGGGGCGAAAACTTTAAATCTTGATTGATACCCATTAAACTATTCTAAAGTCAACGATTTATAAACATTTTTCTACTCATACACTTTGTCCTTGCATCATCGACAACGCGAGTTTATGCGGGATAGGAGAGGGCTATTAAGGGCAACATTGGATCGATACATATGTTATATATGGCTCCATTTTTCTGATTAACCTTTTAAAAATATTATTTTTCTCAATTTTATTTGGGAAAAGAAAGCTTCTCACAGAAAGCCTTTGATATTACTGAAAGAAGAAATGGGAAGACCCCTAGTTTGGGGTAGCCAATTTGATTTGTTTGAAGGGGATTGGAAGTTCCCTTCACTGACCGTGCAAGATTTCAGCCTTTTGTACGCCCCATGGGCCTAGACCACTACAAAGAATGATTTGGCCTCAAAATTCTGCCGCAACATTGCAGTATTAGGACAGAGTCGTGTGCCAAGCGCATAAAAATTGTGAACCTAGTCTAGAATCTCCGGTTTACATGGAAACTTGGAGGACACATGAGACCAAAGGCTCCATCAATTATTTGAGAATTAATCTCATGCAAGGCAGGTTTTAAACTGTGAATCTGGTGCAAAGTGAATTTCCATGCAATGTCACATCTTGGCATGTTGTAGAAAATGGCAATTAGGCCATAACTGCAAAGTTGAAGCAATTGAGAATTCCCCACACCACATAGCAAGTAAAATATCTCTCTGATATTCTTAGTATGTCTGGTATTTACAGAAAATACTGTCTGTCCAAATTTCTCAGAAATTGCGTTTCCGGCTGACGCAACCTACTAAAAGACGCAAAAATTTTGTCTGGTCAGGCAATGCCAAAAAACTTTGAAAAATCAAATCTATTTTTTGATGAATGCGCCAGTTTTTGTTGCGCCCAGACTATTCAGAAACAATTCCAAGTTGGCAGTTGATGGCCAGTGATGTAGGCTGTGGTGGAGTTCTCTGCACGATTGAAAATGAAGTAGATCATCCTGTATGTTTTATTTCTCAAAGCAGTTTGACAAACTCAGACAAACTACTCACCAATTGAGAAAGAATGTCTTGCAGTGCTATTGTCATTGCAAAATTTGAAAGTGTACTTGAGTACAAACATGGGCACCCGTTTCTAGTGTACACGGCTCACAATCCGTTTACTTTCAATCCCAAGATGAAAAACATAAATCAGAGACTTGTCAGGTGGAGTTTAACTTTACAAGATACAATCTGGACATAAGACATTTCAAAAGGAAAGAAATGTCTTGGCAGATGCCTTGTCCAGAGCTGCCTTAATTTTGTTCAGAAATTTATTAGTATATACCAATTTTATTAATCATAGACTGAAGGCGTCAAGCAGAACATTATCATAAAATGTAAAATTTGCACTGTGTAAATTATGTAACAATTAACCACAAAATGTTAAAGGTATAAAGCCAGATTTTGGTAAATTTCATTTCATTAAATTTTTCTTTTCAGGGGGAGATGTTATATGCCTCCATTTTGATTAAATTTTAAAAATATGATTTCTCATTTATTTTGCGAAAAGATTTCTCAGCAGGAAAAGCACTTTGTTACTATAAAAGAGAGAAAGGGGAATACCTAGTTTGTTTTGCTAAGTGCACCTGCATAGATTGCACAATAGGGGGAAGTGGGAATTCCCAAGATGCTAACTTAGTACTGAGTCAAGTTGTTTATTCTTTGAGATAAAAACATTGCAGAACCCTCAGGGAATTCCCCACAAAGTTCTATATATGAAGTGATGTATTCGGGTGATGATTCCGATTGGTCAGCTAGTGTAAGGTTTTATGTTTATGCCGCTGAGGGTGATGTAATGATTATTGTGTAGAAAGCGAAATCTAGCTGTGTGAAGAGAAATAGTAGTTTGTGACTGAAGGATCTGAGGCCAGCATATCATCAGAGCTCTGGAACTATACAGTATAATTATAGCTAGTTTTTTACTCTACAATAATGGTATATTTGAGTTCTACATCTAGTGCCAGGATTTATTACTTTGGATGTCGCCGGAGCTTGATAGCTACATTGTCTGCTGTCGTCTTTTAAGCCAAAGAGCTCAGTTTTTGAATCAAAAAGGGATTACAATTTTGTGGTCCTATATAGGACATAGCGACAGATCGATGGTGGTATATTACCTGGATGTTATTATGGTGGAACATTTGTCGACGAGGGAAATCCCGTCGTCTTGAACTGCTGGACAAGCTTACCCTTCAAGGACTGAGAAGATTCCTTGGAATATAGTACCTGAGGAGTTTTGTAAGAACATGGTGCGCTGGCCTTTTGGAGTAGCCTATTCGCTGAGAGGACATAGCATCGTTGAACTTCAACGCCTCTTTTGAACATCAGTTATAAATGGTGTGTAATCTTGTAATTTTGATTTTATGTAATGTTGTGGACATTACAAATTCTCGAACCAATTACAAATCATTAAAACTGTATATATTAAAATCAGATTACTTGGTGGCCACAAGGCTCATTTGTTTGTGTTGGAAAGGTTTTTTGACCTTTGACGCCTACACGACGTCATAACAACATATTTACTAATGATATTCTGCTCATACAACCTTCAGAGTTTTGATCACAGACGTTTCAGAACATTTCCTTTTTTGTAACAACAAATTCAAACATACTAATTGTACTCAATCTACACCATTATTCAGAAATCCCGACTTTGAAACCCAACAATATTAAAGGTCTTAAAATGCGGCTGTCACTCAGATGATTGGAATTTTATTCTCAATACATCTACCCGAGGAGGCCTTACAACAAATTTTAATGAATAAATTCCTGAACTTCTTGATATCGCACTGTCAATAAGATTCAACAATTTCAAACGAAATACACTAAAAACCATGGTCCCGCATGCGAATTAAATCACTAAAACTAAAGATAAGCTTTACAAAACGTATATCTCCAAACCAACTCCTGACAATAAACTGAAATACACTAAATACCGTAATAATCTAAACCTACTTCTCCGTCTTAGTAAAAAATCATATATCACCACTAAAATTACAACAAATAAAAATAATACTAAGGAAATGTGGAAAACCTTAAATAATCTGTTGGGTCGTAATAAAAAAACCTCAATTTCCTGATTTTTTTACAAATACAAATGGAGAAACACTATCTGATAACAAAAGTATTGCTGATGGCTTTAAACAACTTTTTGCAAATATTGGTACTACACTTGCCAACAAAATATCTGAACCATCTAATACCAAACCTTATACGACACAGAAGTGCAATTCTAGTAGTTTTTTATATATCCTACATCTCCTGGTGAAATTTTAGAAATAACATCTAAACTAAAAAATAGTGACAGCAGTGGTATTGATGACATAAGCAATAATCTTCTAAAACAAATTATCCCTTCAATTTGTGACGTTCTCTCCTATATTTTTAACTTGTCATTTACGACTGGTGTTGTGCCTTCCTTACTCAAACAAGCAAATGTAACGCCAATATTTAAAGCTGATGATAAACATGATTTTGCAAATTACAGGCCTATCTCAATTCTCCCGTCAATTTCGAAACTCCTGGAAAAGGTGTTTTACACACGTATTTTTAATTTTGTAAATCGTCACAATATCCTCACACCTCATCAATTTGGATTTAGGCCCAAAAGATCAACTAACATGGCAATAAACGATCTTTATTGCAAAATAGCTAACAATCTTGATAAAAAACTTCACACAGCTGGTATTTTCCTAGACCTTAGCAAGGCCTTCGATACCATCAATCACAATATACTCCTCAATAAATTATCTAAATATGGTATCAGGGGTCTTGCTAATGACTGGCTTCGGAGTTATCTTTCTGGTAGACAACAACGTGTTCTATTTATTAATACCCTTTCTAGTTCAGTTAATGTCACATGTGGTGTTCCACAAGGCTCGATTCTGGGTCCTCTATTATTTCTTTTATACATAAATGACCTTCCATTATGCACGAACATACCTTATTTTGTTTTATTTGCAGATGACACTAACATTTTATTTTCTCACCATGACCCGAGAAAGTTAGAAGACACAATTAATAACGAGCTCTTGCACATTTCAAACTGGTTCAAATTAAATAAACTTTCGCTGAATATTAAAAAAAACAACTATATAATTTTTAAAAATAAACACAGTAACAAACCCAATATTAAACTAAACATTAAAATTGATGGTACAGCAATACAACAAGTTGACAGTACTAAATTTTTAGGTGTTCTCATTGATTCTAATTTATCTTGGCATTCACATACACAGCATATTTCTAAAATTATATCTAAACTCAATGGTGTCATACGCAAAGTTCGTCCCTT